>PVJD01003076.1:0-175473 GCA_004026545.1 Mormoops blainvillei
AGGAAGGTAGGAAGGAAGGAAGGAAGGAAGGAAGGAAGGAAGGAAGGAAGGAAGGAAGGAAGGAAGGAAGGAGTGTGTGTGTGTGTGTGTGTGTGTGTGTGTGTGTGTGTGTGTGTAAACTAGGAATAAATTTAACCAAGGAGATAAAAGACCTGTATTCAGAAAACTATAGGACACTGAAGAAAGAAATTGAGGAAGATGCAAATAAGCGGAAGAATGTACTGTGTTCATGGATTGGAAGAATTAACATAATTAAAATGTCCATGCTACACAAAGCAATCTACAGATTCAATGTAATTCCTATTAAGATACCAATGACATATTTCATAGATCTAGAACAAATACTCCAAAAATGTCTATGGAACTGAAAAAGACCCCAAAGAGCCTCAGCGATCCTGACAAAGAGCAACAAAGTCAGAGGGATTACAATACGTGATATCAAACTATCCTGTAAGGCCACTGTAATCAAAACAGTTTGGTACTGGCATAAGAACAGACACATAGATCAGTGGAACTGAACAGAGAGCCCGGAAATAAACCGATTCCTTTGTGGTCAATTAATATTTGACAAATGAATCAAAAACAGACAATGGTATAAAGACAGCCTCTTCAATAAATGGTATTGAGAGAACTGGACTGGTACATTTAAAAAAATGAAACTATACCACCATCTTATACCACACACCAGAATAAACTCAAAATGGATAAAAGAATTAAATACAAGTTGTGATACCGTAAGAATCCTAAAGGAAACCATAGGCCATAAAATTTCAGATATCTCGGGTAGCAATATTTTTGCTGATATATAACCTAGGACAAAGGAAATAAAGGAAAAAATAAACCAATGGGACTACATCAAATTAAAAAGCTTCTATATAGCTGAAGAAACCATCATCAAAATGAAAAGGAAACTGACCATATGGGAGAACATATTTGCCAACGATACATTGGACAAGGGTTTAATCCCCAAAATTGATAAAGAACTCATACAACTCAACACCAGGAAGACAAACAATACATTAAAAACTGGGCAAAAGACCTGAATAGCCACTTCTCCAAGGAGGACATAGAGATGGCCCATAGATATGTGAAAAAATGCTCAAAATCACCTGCCAACAGGGAAATGCAAATTAAAACCGCGATGAGGTATTACCTCACACCTACCAAAATGGCTATCATTAATAAATCAATAAACCATCAGTGCTGGTGAGTCTGCGGAGAAAGGGGAACCCTAGTGCACTGTTGGTAGGAATGCAGACTGGTGCAACCACTCTGGAAAACAGTATGCAGTTTCCTCACAAAATTAAAAATGGAACTGCCTTTTGACCCAGCAGTTCCACTTCTGGGAATATATCCAAAGAATCCCAAAATACCAGTTCAAAAGAATATTTGCACTGCTGTGTTTACAGCAGCATTATTTAAAATATCCAAGGAAACAGCCTGCATACCCCTCAGTAGATGAGTGAATAAAAAAGCTGTTGTACATTTACACAATGGAATACTACATAGCAGTAAAAAAGAATGAATTCTTACCCTTTGAGACAGCATGGATGGAACCAGAGAATATTCTGCTAAGTGAAATAAGCCAGGCAACGAAAGACAAATATCATATGATCTCACTTATAACTGGAATCTAAGGAACAAAATTAATGAGGAAAATAGAATCAGAGGTACAGAGACAAGGAACAGACTGACAGCTGTAAGAGGGGAGGGGGAGGTTGGGACTAGTGAAAGAAGATGAAGGGATTAGACAACATATATGCACCACCTGTGGACAGGAACAATGGTGTGGGGATTGACTATGGGGAGGCGGGACCTAGGGAGAGGGGGACAGTGGGAGGGAAATTGGGACAACTGTAATAGCTTAAACAATAAAAAATTTTTTAAAAGAAGCTGTAGAATATACATTATTGCTGTCATTACTTTTGAAATAATAAAAATAATGAGAAAAAATAGGGTTGCAATCAATAAAATATAATTTCATAATACTATACTGTATGAATGGACTTAAAATTATTTAAGGAGACTTCTGACCAAGATGGAGGCACAGGTAGATACACTTTGTCTCCTTGTACAAACAAAAGAAGGACAACAACAAATTTAAAAACAAAAAGTAACCAAAACTGCCAGATAATTGAACTGTATGGAAGTCCGACAGCTGAGGAGTTAATGAGGAAACACTCATCCAGACTGGTCGGAGGGGCAGAGACAGGCAGCTGGGGCAGAGGGGACACACAGCAAGGCAGCGGCTAGTGGACCAGGAGGTCCCACATTTGCATGCAGATAAACCAGGAGGAACAACTGGGAAGTGAGAGAGGCCATGCAACCCAGAGTTCCAGCACAGGAAAAGAAAGCCTCAAACTTCTACTGGTAAAAACTTGTGGGGATTGTGGCAGCAGAAGAAATGGCCAGTCTCACAGGAGAGTTCATTGGAGAGACCCTCAATGTCCTAGATCATACACAAATCCACCCACCCAAGGATCAGCAGAAGAAGGGCCCAATTTGCTTGTGGGTAGCAGGGGAAGTGACTGAAAGCCAGTCAAAATCCTATCAAGGGGCATTGTTCCCCCTCAGAACCCTCCCCCATAGACAACGCCACAAGGCAGTGATGTAGGTTGCCCTCCCTGGCGAATACCTAAGGCTCCACCACTCACAATGTAGTAGGTGCTCCAAGACAAAAGAAAATATGACCCAAACAAAAGAACAGATCAAAGCTCCAAAAATATAACTAAGCAATGAAGAGATAGCCAACTTAACAGATGCAGAGTTCAAAACACTAGTAATCTGGATGCTCACAGAATTGGTGGAGTATGGTTGCAAAATGGAGGAAAAAGTGAAGGCTTTGCAAAGTGAAAAAAGGCAAAATATACAGGGAACCAACAGTGAAGGGTAGGAAACGGGGACTCAAATCAACAATTTGGAGCAGAAAGAAATAAACATTCAACCAGAACAGAATGAAAAAACGAGAATTCAAAAAAAATGAGAGGCTGAGAAACCTCTGGGACAACTTTAAATGCTCCAACATCCGAATCATAGGGTACCAGAAGGAGAAGGGGAAGGGCAAGACATTGAAAACTTATTTGAAACAATAATGAAGGAGAACTTCCCCAATCTGCAAAGGAAATAGACCTCCAGGAAGTCCAGGAAGCTCAGAGAGTCTGAAAGAGGTTGGACCCAAGGAAGCACACTCCAAGGCACATCATAATTACATTACCCAAGATTAAAAGATAAGGAGAGAATCTTAAAAGCGGCAAGAGAAAAGGACACAGCTACACAAAGGAGTTCCCACAAGACTATCAGCTGATTTCTCCAAAGAAACCTTACAGGCAAGAAGGGGCTAGAAACAAGTATTCAAAGTCATGAAAGACAAGGACCTACATCCAAGATGACTATCCAGCGAAGCTATCAAAAGTACTTCTCAGATAAAGTAAAGTTAAAAGAGTGCATCCTCGCCAAGCCCTTATTAAATGAAATATTAAAGGGACTAATCTAAATAAAAGATGATGATCAAAAATATGAACAGTAAAATTACAACAAACTCACAACTATCAACAACTGGACCTAAAAAACAAAAACAATCTAAGCAAAGAACTAGAACAGGAACAGAATCACAGAAATGGAGATCACCTGGAAGGTTATCAGCAGGCAGGCGGTGGAGGGAGAATAGGGGAAAAGGTACAGGGAATAAGAATCATAAATGGTAGGTACAAACAGACAGAGGGAGGTAAAGAATAGTATAGAAAATGGAGAAGCCAAAGAACTTATATGTATGACCCATGGACATGAACTAAGTGGGGGAATGCTGGTGAGAGAGGGGGTGCAGGACAGAGGAGAATAAAGGGGAGAATAAAATGGTATTACAAGTGTAATAGCATAATCAATAAAATATATTTTTTTTAAATTATTTAAGGACAACTACTCAAGAGTCTTCAACCATTATGTTTTTTTTTTTTTTCAAGGCCTCAGCCAGAAAACTAAAACCCACCCCACCTCGGCCACGGAGCCTCCATGAAAGAATACTAGAAGAAATCAAAGCAGAAAGAAAGCTGCGGCCCGTCTCACCAGAAGAGATTAGACGTAGCAGATTAGGTGAGTCAACCGCTTGCCACACTTATGGTCTAGAGTCACCCACTTGAAAAATTGTCTTTATACAACCATCTTTGTGAAAAATAATGGTATAATGTTGCAAAGTCAAGATAGTTCATGGAGTTCTCATTCCTTATTTCTCTCTCTCTCTCACTCTCTCTCTCTCTCTCTCTCTCTCTCTCTCTCAGACACACACACACACACACAAACACACTCTTACTTGAAATTTATACTTGACATTCATAGAATAAGAAATTCTTTCTCTATATGATACTAAACTATACAAGAGCATCATGGTGTAGTGGAAAGAGTTCTGCCAGTCTCTAGACTATGGTTTTAGGAGAGTGTCTTTTCCTCTTTTGAGTATCTATTTCTTTGTCAGCAAAAGAAGGATAAAAATTCCTCTAAACTTTCATTATGGCTTTTATGGAAGAATTAAATAAGATTTGGTCAAACTACTTCATAAATTGTAATACATATACAAAGATAAATCATGTTTCAGAATAAAGATGATAGTTTTACTTCAGTTTTCTATTATCTTAATTATGGGTTCAAAGATAAGGTATTATGTGATGAAAGCATCAATTATTATCTGATATCGCTTATTCCCAACTTCCTTTATTTTATTTAATGTTTTTAATGTGTACTATAAAAACACATTGATTTTGATTTATAGATAGACTATATTATAAAATATTTGTAAACATTTTGTTTATATGCTCTCCTCCAATTTGTAAGATGCCCAAAGATTCAATAGAGAAACTCCCTTTAGGAAAATCGATTACAGTGGCACCTGAATAGGAAAGGAATCAGTTCCGTGACACCACACTCTCCTAGTTTTCTCCTCTGATCTCCTTTTCTACTTGTTTGAGACTCTTCTTGATCCTTCAAGTTTCCATCTTGCTCTCACTTCTTTCTGTTCAGCCACACCCTTTTTCATGGTTTTTGTTTCTGGCTATCTTCCAATTTCAATCTACAGCACAGATTTCTCTAAAAGTTCAGACTCATACATCAGTCTGTCAGCTACGAAGGGCCTCCTTACACCCTGCAAGCAAGACAGGCCCAGCAAGTCCACAAGTGAACTCATCTGCCTTCTCCCCCAACCATCTCCTCTTTTTTCCCATCTCAGTATGCCCAGGACAAACCTTAGCATCGTCTTTGACTCTTAACAGCCAAGCCCTGTTGGTTTTATTTCTGCATCTCTCTAATCTTCCACTAGTTAGCCCCACAGCCACTATCTTAACCCAGGCTGTCGTCGTCTTTTGTCTAATTTATTGCATCAGTTCTTACTGCCCTCCCTGCGTCTAGCTGTGAACTCTTCAGTCTCTCCATATTGGTATTCTTAGACTCTCAGCATGTCTGTTACATTGTGACCTTCATTATGGCAGGACCCATGTCTGCCTGGTTCATTATTGTATCCCCAGTCGCTAGTACAGGGACTAGACTGTAAAAAGTACTCCCATAGGTGTCGAAATTTTTAAACGTACCTTGCAATTACAGAGCTACATAGTAAAAGTTGTATCAGTTTATCCCTGTCTAATTGTTATGGCAGCAAGTGTTATCTTTTAAAAATCATGTTTAAAGCATACAAAGTGATAAATTCATATAAGCATTAATATAATAATAAGCCAAAACATATAAACCATGTGAACCAAGATTTCTTATTCTGAGAGTCCTTGAATGGGCCTGAGGAGGGACTGTAAATCCCCTGAAATACATTTTTTTAATGTATGCATATTTTACAAAATTATGTATGAGATCTGTCTGGATAAAGGCCAACCTTTGTTAATATAATGAGAGCAATTTGTATGATATCAATGTAACCTGGCAGCCAAGGAGAGTGGACTGTAGTGCACATGCGTGAACAATGACAACTTTACTGTACCAGTCAGTGGGGGTGGCAGAGGCTATTGAGTGAGCATTTGTGCTGTGTGGTCATCGCGTTCAAAATTACTGAGCAAGTAGAGCAACAAATCTGCATCAAATTTTGCGTTAAGCTTGAACATTCCTGCATGGAAACCATTTGTGTGATTCAGAAGGCTACAGCTATGGGCAGTTGGCGATTGACAGCTTCATCACAACAAAGCACCTGCTCATGCAAAACATCTTGTGCAGTTTGTTTGTGAAACATCAAATCACCCAGGTGACTCAACCCCCATATAGTCCAGATTTGGCACCCTGCAACTTCTGGCTTTTCCCAAAACTAAAATCACCTTTGAAAGGGAACAGATTTCAGACCGTTGATAAGATTCAGGAAAATACAATAGGGCAGCTGATATGAGAACTGTGTGAAGTCCCAAGGTGCCTACTTTGAAGTGGACTGAGGCGTCATTGTCCTGTGTACAGTATTCCTTGTTTCTTGTATCTTCTTCAGTAAATGTCTCTATTTTTCATAGTACATGGCTGGATACCTTCTGGAAAGACCTCATATATGCATTTTTCTTGAGTGAAGAGAGTTAGAACCACTACGAAAAAAATAAGGAAATAGTATTGTAGGATGGTTGTTTTAGACTATGTTTTTTTAGCTACTGTATCTTGAGAAGGAATAATGGAGGTAATATAAAAGATTTCAACAAAGCTACAAAGTAAAATAGATTGCCATGAGAAAAGTAAGCTTCATGATTTGCAGGAGTAAAGAGTAATTAAGCTTAAAGATGATAAACTTTGATGGAAGTAGTACCAACAGAATAAAGAAAGGAACAAGAAAAGCATAATGTGCTTTTATTACTTGGATGATGCCTGACGTAGAGTTTCTTTGTTTTTCCAATAGTTTTTTGAACTCTTATTTTCTGTTAAACATTGCACCAGCTGTTGGGGTTCAGAGAAGAATAAGGCATTGTCCCCGCCCACAAATGCTTACAGAACAGTGACTCTGGAGTGTCATGCATCTTCATGTTGCAAGAGATATATGTATGAGTGTTAACAGCAGCCAGTAAGAGGAGATTAAGTGAGACCATTTGAGGGAGTTTAAGAAAGAGACTAGCAACCCTTGTAAGCATCAAGGGGACACTCTCAAATTGCATGGAAGGTCATCACAAGCTCTTGTCACATACATATTCTGTTCCATTTTAAACAAATTATATGCTAACTAATAGAAGCCCTATTTTACAATATTTAAATATCAATTTTATGTTGATTATATTTTATTTTAACTGTATTACTTATTACTAGAACCCTATTTCACAGCAACCATAATTGAGCTACACAGAAAGTGATTGTTCTATGACAGTCTTACTTCTAGAATTCTGCCTTTGAAGTGATCTTAAATTTTAATTTAACAGTAAAGGATTCAGGCTCATTTTTTCTGTAGATGTATATTGGCTGTTAGAACTTTGCTTTGGGAAATTTTGTTAGGATAAGGTTGACAGAATTAACTTGAAGAATTGTTTCCCTAAATATTTTATAACCATTCCTCTCCATGTGATTACAAGTAGACACCCACTGTTGAAATGCAGAAACTGTATAAATGTGTAAAGAAGGAATGTTACCCATAGTTTCAGCAACCAAAGGCATTCACTGCAAATCTACTTGTCCATTATGAAATGGAAACAAAAACTATATGTACAGTATTCTGCTCTCTTCATTTAACATTGTATGTAACGTGACTATCTTCCCATGCCTTTAAAGATGACTCAAAACATTATTTATAAGGACATGATATCCTTAGCTGTGACTAAATGATGTTTTATTTACCTATCCCCCTATTGTTTTATAGACTATTTTTTTCCCATTAAGTCTGAAATTACTATTCTTGTACATAGTGTTCATATCTGATCATTTTCTTTTTCCTGACATCTCATACTGTATTGAGATTTTGGGTTTTAAATGTAAGTTGTTCCATTAAAATCATCATTTTCATAAACTTCTTAGTTGCTACAATGCTCGATTGTTGTCTGCTTTGTGTATGTAGAGCTTAGAAAAAAACCCAAATCTCATCTTCCAAGAAATAACATCATCTCTTTCTTATGCAGTAGTCAGTCTTATTTCAAAAGATGTGTTCATGTACCAGAGAGAGCAGAATAAGAGCAGAATTCTTATCAACATAAAATCCCTAAAGACAGGTAAAACACAGTAAAATGCTTATTTAAAAGTTATAGTCTAGTTTAGATTAGGATGAAATAACTAAAATATTATTTCTTAATATCAAACAGTTAGCATGATTGTTAACAAGTAGTTGATTTGCCTCACTTAAGATTCACATACTCTTTGTTAACATATGTGCTTTTTGAAACATCTACATGTGATGCTGACATCATGCTAAGTTATGTTTGGGATGTAAGTCAATGCTTTTCCTTCACACCATTTTTTTAAAATACTACATCGAGACCTTGGGTGGTAAATATAAAGTGTTTCTTTTAAAAAGCCTGCCAAAAAAATGTTGAGAGAGACTTACATGCTATCAGATTTGGGTGTTAGAACTGTACTGGTAGTCACCTGGAAAACATAAACTGGGGAGACATTCTGCCTGATATGCCTGTATTTCCCTCCCCTTTAGACCTGATGTTCTATGCTTGCCTGACCACAGATGTTCTTGTCCTCCCTGAGCCTAGGTCATAGGGTAGGCAGTTCTGGTAAGAATTTTGGGCTGTAGTAAAAATATTGGGTTGGTCAAAGAATTCTTTTTTTTTTCCATAATATAGCTCTAGTAGTACTTAGTTGTCATTAACTTCATTTGAAAAATTTCATTAGATTATATTGTGACAGCTGTCATATCAGCATGCATTAAAAAACAATACTTAATCAAAATTGGTGAATTTTTGTGTAGCCATTTTAATATTGAAAATGGAAAAAAGTATGCAACATTTTTGGCATATTATGCTTTATTATTTTGCAACTGAAACACAAAAAAATTTGTGCTTTGTATGGAGAACGTGCTATGACTTCTCCGTACATGTGTGTCAAAAGTGGTTTGTGAAGTTTCGTACTGGAGATTTCCCACTGGACGATGCTGTCTGATCAGGTAGACCAGTTGAAGTTGATAGTGATCAAATGAAGACATTAATTGAGAACAATCAACGTTATACAATGCAGGAGATAGCCAACATACTCAAAATACCCAGATCAATAAAGTTACTGGTAAAAATGAAAAATGCATCTTATTTTATGGAAAAAACTAAATGGACTTTTTGGCCAACCAAATATATAATTCTCACTGTCATAAATACCCAAACTCATCAAATCTTTATATAACCTTTTTTATTTTTTAATTAATCTTTATTGTATTTTTTCCATTAACATTTAGTCCATTTATATTCCCCTCCCCCCAGCAATCACCACAGTGTTGTTCATGTCTATGACTTCTTTTTCCTTTTTGCTCAATCCCGCCACCCTGCACCTTGCCCCCCAGTAGCTGTCATCCAGCTCTCCATCTATGGATCTGTCCTCATTTTCCTTGTTAGTTTACTTTGTTTATTAGAATCCACACATGAGCAAAATCATATGGTATTTCTCTTTCTCTGACTGGCTTATTTCACTTAGTATAATGTTCTCCAGGTCCATCCATAGTGCTGCAAAGGATACAATTTTCTTCTTTTTTATGGCTGAGCAGTATTCCATTGTGTAAATGTCCCATAGTTATTTTATCCACTCAACTACTGATGGACACTTGGGCTGCTTCCATTGCTTGGCAATTGTAAATAACACTGCAATGAACATAGGGGTGCTTGTTCTTTCAAACAGGTGTTTGGGTTCCTTTGGATACATTCCCAGAAGTGGGATCGCTGGGTCAAAATGCACATCCATTTTTAAATTTTTGAGATATCTCCTTACTGCTTTCCACAGTGGCTACACCAGTCTGCATTCTCAGTGAAAAAGGGTTCACCATTCTCCACCTCTTCACCAGCACTGTTTGTTGATTTGTTGATGATAGCTATTCTGACTGGTGTGAGACGATATCTCATTGTGGTTTTAATTTGCATTTCTCTGATGACTACTGATGGTGAGCATCTTTTCATGTGTCTTTGGCCCTCTCTGTGTCCTCTTTGGAGAGGTGTCTATTCAGGTCCTTTGCCCATTTTTTAATTAGATTGTTTGTTTTCTTGGTGTTGAGTTTTATAAGTTGTTTATAAATTTTGGGTATTAACCCCTTATCAGATGTATCATTAACGAATATGTTCTTCTATTCAGTGGATTGTCTTCATTTTGTTGATGGTTCCCTTTGTTGTGCAAAAACTTTTTAGTTTGATGTAGTTCCATTTCTTCACTTATTTTTTTTTTGCTTGTTCTTTTTCCTTGGCCAGGATGATATATTGGGAAAAAATATCGCCACTAGATGTGTCAGATTTTACTGCCTATGTTTTCTTCTAGGATTTTTATGGATTCAGGTCTAACATTTAAGTCTTTCATGTATTTTGAATTTATTCTTGTGTGTGGTGGAATAAGGTGGTCTAGTTTCATTTTTCTGCACATATCTGTCCAATTTTCCCAACACCGTTTGTTGAATAAACTATCTTTAGCCCATTGTATGTGCTTGTGTCCTCTGTTGAATATTCACTATAATGGTATGGGTTTCTTTTGGGGCCCCCTATTCTGTTCCATTGCTCTAAGTGTCTGTTTTTATGCCAGTACCATGCTGTTTTGATTACCGTGGCCTTATAGTTTGATATTAGGTAGTGTGATTCCTCCAACTTTGTTCTTCTTCCTCAGGATTGCCGTTGCTACATGGGTCTTTTGTGGTTCCATATAAATTACTGAACTATTCGTTCTAGTTCTGTGAAAAACGTCATTGGAATCTTAATAGGAATTGCACTGGACAACCTGGACAAAATGGATAAATTCCTAGAAACATACAATCTTCCAAAACTAAATAGGAAAGAATCAGAGAATTTGAATAGACAAATTACACCTAGTGAACAAGTAGTATTCAAAAAACTCTCATCAGGCAAAAGCCCTGGACCGGATGGCTTCACAGGTGAATTTTACCAAACATTCCAAGAACAACTAATACCTCTCTTCTCAAACTATTTCATGAAATTCAAGAGGAGGATAAGCTCCCAAACTCATTTTATGAGGCCAGCATTGTCCTAATTCCAAACACCAGATAAAGATACTACAAGGAAAGAAAATTACATACCAGTATCCCTAGTGAGCATAAACACTAAAATCCTCAACAAAATACTAGCAAACTGAATACAGCAATTCGTCAAAAAGATCATACACACTTATCAAGTGGAATGTATTCCAGGAATGCAAGGTTGGTACAACGTTCACAAATCAATAAATGTCATTCACCACATAAACAAACAAAGGATAAAAACTACATGATCATATCAATAGATACAGAAAAAATACTTGATAAAATCCAGCACCCATTTATGATAAAAACTCTCAACAAAGTGAGATTAGAGGGAACACACTTAAACATAACAAAGACCATTTAAGACAAACTCGGCATGATACTCAACAGGGAAACACTGCAAGCATTCCTCTTAAAACTGGGAACAAGACAGGGATGTCCGCTTGCACCTCTCTTATTCAACATAGTACTGGAAGTCCTAGCCACAGCAGTCAGACAAGAAGAAGAAATAGAAGGCATCCAAATTGGAAAGGAAGAAGTAAAATTGTCATTATTTGCAGATGAGACAGTACTGTACATAGAGAACCCCAAAGATTCCACCAAGAAACTACTAGACCTGATCAATGAATTCAGTAAAGTAGCAGGATACAAAATAAATATCCAGAAATCAGGGGCATTTTTATACCACCAAAAACGAACATATCAAAAAAAGGAAAGTTAGAAAACAATCCTATTTACAGTTGCTTCAAAAAGAATAAAATACATAGGAATAAATTTAACCAAGGTTATAAAAGACCTGTACTCAGAAAATTATAGGACACTAAAGAAAGAAATTGAAGAAGATACAAATAAGTGGAAGCACATACCGTGTTCATCAACAGAAAGAATTAACATTAAAATGTCCATACTACCCATGTATAGCTTTTTTAAAAAGTTTTATTGAGATACAATTTACCTACTATAAAATTCACCCACTTTAAGTATACAATCAGTAGTTTTTAGTATGTAATAAAAATTTTTAAACATTTTATTTCAATAGGAAATAAATAAGTTTATTCCTAAGAAATTATATTTATTGACCTCTTACTATGTGGAAGCACTGTTCTGAGCACCCTTTTTTGTTGTTTTTTGTTGATGTTGTTGTTAAAAAAATTATTTACTTGTCATAATAATCCCATGAGATAGGTGTCATTATTACCATTTTCTGGATGAAGTAACTGAAACACAGAGAGTTTAATTAACTTACCCAGAATCACACTGCTAGTAAGTGGCAGAGCTGATATTCAGATTTAGGCATTCTGGCTCCCAAGACCGCTTTTCAACTACTGGATTACACTGTCTACAGTAGACAATTTATTGACATGTTGCAATGCTACTAGTTCCTGAATGAGATTTTTTATAAAATGTTTCACCTTCATGCAGAGAGCCAAATTTTCATTCTAAAATAAATCATTTAAGAACACATTTATCCTTAAATTTTAAAGATTTTGTATGTTCCCTAAAACCATGTTTTTAAAAATGGCTATTGTTTTTCTTTTGATTTATGTTATATTGAGGTAAAAAATCCTGCATTATGGCTCTTTAAAATGTTCGCATCTTTTTTTTTAAAGATTTTATTTATTTATTTTTAGAGAAAGGGGAAATCAGGGAGAAAGAGAGAGAGAAACATCAGTGTGTGCTTGCCTCTCACAAGTCCCCAACCGGCAACCTGGCCCACAACCCAGGCATGTGCCCTGACTGGGAATCAAACACATGACCCTTTGGTTCACAGGCCAGCACTCAATCCACTGAGCCACAACAGCCAGGGCTTTAAAATATTTGTGTCTTGATCATGCTTTTATTTTTAACATGTTCTTTATAAATTTATTTTTTCTTTTATTGTTACTTCATTTGAAGTCTTAGTGATAGAATTGAAACTAAGACTCATGATTTCATTATATCTCAGATTTTTATTCGCTGCCTTCTTTCTACCTTAAAGTCTGAAAGTACCACTCCAGGTCTTGAATCTTTTCTTCTTTTTCGTTCTCACTGTATATTCCTAGCAGCTGAATTATTTTCTTTTTATTGTTTGTTTTCTTTTTTCAGCACAGTGGCCACTTAGCATATCTTAGAGTTTTGACTTGTCAGGTAAAAAAAATGCTTTCACACCTGACGTGGGTTTTGTGGTTTCCGTGAAATGTCATTCATCTGCTTGTTCAAACATGTCAAAAAAAGAAAATTGAAAGGCTTCTTCTAAACTGTGGTCAGTAAAATAAAACTTTGTGTTTATTTGAAAACAATATACTTTTAAAAAGTTAAAACTGCAGTAAATCCATTGTCTACGCAGTGATTGTGGAAGAACCATTACACCATATCTACGGTTACAGAATATAGCTACCAATCCTTACAGTTACTGTCACTTACTCACAGTCTTCTAAAGCAATGATGTCCAAGTCTAAAACAGAACTTTGATTTAAGAGAATAGTAAAAAACCTTTCAAGAGACAAAGTTTTGACACTCCGTATTCTCTTGCATTTAAGTAGCTAAACTAAAAACTGTCAGCTACTTCAGAGGACTACCACTCCTCAGGTGGTGAGCAAGAGCTGTCATTTGTATCTCTTTGCTCCCTGTAGGTAGAGCATAGTCACCAATGATTCTGAGCACTCATTAACAGTATAAAGACAGAAAGCACTGTAATAGCTTTGGTTGTGAAATATGTTTTCTGGGTTTGTTTTACAAGTTTAGGCCCCTCTTGTTAAAATAAAGAAGGATTAATAGTGAAACAAAAAACTACTAATGACTAAGTTTGAGCTGTAAAATCAGCCCTTTTTTAAAATTGAGTTTTTAAACTATACATGAGTGAAGTTTTTAAGCCACCTTAACCCTCATTAATTATTTTACAGGTTAGAATTTTTAATTTTGAAAGCTGTCGTTTTGAAAGTAAAATCAGATAAGATGTCAGAACTAGTATTTTCTTTCAGAATTTTCTTTTTTGCCATGGAATTGTTGGCGTACTTTAAATATAAATTTGTATTTAAAGAGCCAGAGAGTTCTAGTAGCATATTCTGTGCATTAATATTTACTGAATGTCTTTCAACTGCTAAAGTAGCTTCCAACTTTAAAAAAAAAAATTTTTATGTTTGTTGGTCTCAAGCACGACTAATATTTGCACTTTCAGGGAACTTGTACAAATATTTTACACTCTTCACTTACTACTTTTGACTGACCACTAAAGAGCTTTTTCTGTTTTCTTTATCCAGTTGAAAATTTTTATTGTATCAACCATTTGCAGAGTAACCTTGTAAAAAAATTCAATCTGGAAAATAAATTCAGAAACGTTTTGGAATATATATAGTACTGCCAGTCTCCAAAAGTTGGCAATATATATTATAGACACTGCATCTCTTCTAAATAGCTACTAAAGAGGTCTCCATCAGTGGGACTGTATGGCTGGCTCCCTAAGCACGTTGACTGTTGACCAACACAAAGTAGGCACAAGTGGCTGATATAGACAGTATGCATATCCACACACACATTATACATAGGTATATTTTAGGTTCTTATAGGTTATATGATGGGTTGTTTGTTGGGAAGAAAGATCTTGGTACTTACCATTTTTGATATAAAAAAGTAACAAAAAATTTTATTTGCTTTCACTGCTTATCGTTTGCTAAAGTTTATTTCGTACCTTAGTATATATACTTCGTGATTTCTACATGCTCTATTCTCAATTTCTTGTGCTATTATGTTTTTCTTGTTGCATTTTAACTAATCAATTAAAATGTCCCAAATGATAAATGGAAAAGATAGATCCATTCTTCTAACTAATGCAAAGATTGAAAGCAAAGTTGAAAAATTAAGGAATAAACACTGAAACATAGTATAGCTAATTCCTCTGAAGTTAAGTGTAAAGTAAGACATAAAGTACATTCTGTTGCATAGGCATGTCTTGGAAATATTAATTTTTAGTGGAAAATCTTAATCTGTTCAACATTAATTAAGGTAAATATAATATCTTTTTTCAATGCAAACGTTAAATATGTAATCTGTATCCCAGTACACCCAACTGAAATAAGGCAGCAGCTGGCTGAACCTAAAACACATAAAGTTATTACACAAACTATTTCATATCATGGTTATGCATTTTAGATTCTGAACTTGAGATATGTGACTTCTAAAGCCATATCTAGCATCCTAAGTATTGTACTTGCTTATAAATGTCATCAGTTTTTCTCAAGAAATTCTGTCTTATTATAGAAGCACAAAGTCTTATCTGATATTTGATTTTCTCATTTGATACACTTAAATAATGAGGATTTATTCATTTGAACAGAAAAGTATAAGTAATCAAACTACTTTAAAACGTCTCTTAAAAATATGTTTGCCCCTGCCTGTGTGGCTCTATCGCTTGGGAGCTGAAAGGTCACCAACTCAGTCCTTGATCAGGGCACATATAGAACACAGTCGATGTTTCTCTCTTGCATCAATGTTTCTCCCTCTCTTTCTCCCCTCCCTTTTTCTCTTTCTAAAATAAAAAAAATTAAATGTAAAAAATACACTCAACTGGGTCTTTTACAAATATGAAATATGAGATAAAATCACACATAGTATTTAGTCCTATATGTGGAGATCATTCTGAAACTTGACCGTTAGGACACAGCATATTTTTTTATTAATCATATTTATCTCAGAGCTTTGAATTTAGTACGAGGTGTTTATTTTAGTAGTTTTAGTCAGTGGCTCAAATAGTTATCAGTATCATAGCACAATTTTGGGTCAGTTAGAGAGCTATTGGGTAATTTCTCAAATTCCCTTCATTGAGAATGAAATGAACTCATGGCAACCCCTATCACTTAATAATGTTTCCTGAGCTTATGTTGAGATACCACCCTCATGATTTTTGCCAGACTTCAGTGCTACCAGGTAGTTTAAATTTTTTGAATCTATCACAAATGGCTTTTTAAAATCTTAAGTAAAAACATTCATAAAATCATGTATCTGATATAGTATTTTTTCTGAAACATTAAAATAAACATATAACCATTAAAACTGTTTCAGTATTCCTTCATTTACTACTGAGAGTGTCACCCTGACCTGGTAGATTGGGAATGTGAAACCTGCCCTTGGAAGCTAACTGTATTCTTCTCACTATACCTCCCGTTTGGGAACCTCAGTTAGAATATGGGTAGCAAAGAGGGATGAAAGATGTATACAATTTTAACTCTGCTTTGTCTTAAAACACTAACTACTAAAACATGAACAATTCCATAGGAAGTGTATAAAATAAGATACACTATAGAATAAGAGTTTTTAAAACATACTTCAAGACCATATTTAAGCACTACTACCTTTTTTATTGAAAAGGAATTAATCAGTTAGCCCAATCATTTCCTCCTTTGCTTTCTAAAAAACTTTTAAATTACTCTCCTAAGTGTGGCAGCCTACCACTCTCTACACCTCCTTATTTAAAATGTATTTGAAGACTTTAACCATTATAATGTGTGTGAAAACTTGCTGCTTTTACCCTTTTGCCCCCTTCAACATACCTCCTTCCCCGCTTATGTATCTGTTCTAGCTACTTAATACCTGGAAATGTAGTAACAAAATTAACACACATGTTTTCAAGTTTTCTAGTAGAAATTTTATGTAAAATGATAAATGATTGGTGGACAAGTATGTCTGTCTTCTTGCTTCCTTTTTTCCTTTCCTCCATCCTTTCTTGCTTACCGAAACCCTTTTTTTAGTTCACAAGGGCATGTTCTCTGGCCTTCTTGATCTCTAAAAATAAGCAGAAATTATAAATATTAAATCAGGTATATATCATATATAATAAATAATTTATATGATTCTTTAAAACAATGTCATGGCAGGCTGTACTAGAACACATTTATATATTTAATGTTTCCTGGAAATCCACCTTTTAAACTTCAGGCATATAAATGTATGTGGAGGGGGAACAACTACACTCTTATATTTTATAATAACTTCAGTTACAATGCCTTTACCTTGTAAAGGAGCATTAATCATGTCTTTTTCACATTAGCCTGTAGTATACCCTTTACCCCAACTATAGGAGTTTAACAGACTGTTCCATGTGCATAGTGCTGATCTTGAGCTTAAATTATGCAGTAACTGCTTTTTCTCATTTTTAAATACTCTAAGTAGTTAGTTATTAAACTTAGATAATTAACATTTCATTTGAAATACTGACAGCAGTTAGTTCAACTTGCATTGGAAAATTACAAGCTGTCATACAAAAATGTGGCCTTTCGAATCAGTACTAACCAGGATTCAAGTTTCTGCCACTTGTGTGTGGCTCTAGCTAAATTTCTCTGAGCATTAGTTCACTCACTTGCTAATGTAGACATAAATCAGTGTTATTAATTGTTAACATTCATGGTGCACTACCTTTATTACACACAGTATTAAGTATTTTGTATGCAATTGTTAACTTATTTAATCCTCACAACAAGCACATGTCTGTTAGCCCATTTTAAAGATGAAGAAACAAGAGGTTAGGTAATTAGCAGCAGAACTTAACTTTGAACTAAAACCATCTGCATCTAACTGTACCATATACTCTGCACTCTGTGCTCTGCACTCTGCTCTATACTGCTGGATTTCTTTAATTTGTTATGTTGCTTTCCCATCCATTTTGAGCTCTGAATAAACTAAGCTTTGTCAGAGGGAACTATCCCAGAGTCTTTGTGTTCATATTCATATGAATATAGATTACTATTTTAAATCAAATCATTTTCATATCTTACAGCCATGCACCTAAATAAGGCTTCATGCATGCCATCACTTTGATCCATCTATCACTAGCTCTTTAGAGTCTATAAAGTAAAACTAACCCTTTGGGCCTCTAGAAAATAAAGAAGTTAAGAGTCAGTTACCGGTAGAATTTCTTTCAGCTTTAATTTTTTTAAAAATTTTAATCTATAAATGTGAATTTATATTGTCAGTTAAAAGTCTTCTTTAATTGAACCTGACAGTTAATATCTAACAAAAATGTTTTGTATACATAGATGTTATTGTATCAAGCCCCTGTGTTGTAGTTGCATGATGTGGAAATGCTATGCCACCTGGTGTGCATTTCTGAGTTCAGTAACTTGGAAAAGTGTGTTTCATCCATTGATTACCTTTCTTGGCTCAAGAGAAGTGAGCTTTTTTTCCCTTTTTTTTTTTTAAACCAGATGTAACTATTCCTGAATCTCCAAAGAACATTGTAGAATCATCAGTGGTGAATGGAGGTTTAACATCACAAAAAAAAGAAAATGGGTTAAAAGCTGCTCAGCAGGCACCTGTGCAGCAGAAGAAGCTCCTGAAAGCTCCAACTCTGGCTGAACTGGACAGCTCTGACTCCGAGGTGAGCTCCCCTGAGGTGTGGGTTTACAAATCTTGACTCCAGGTTCATGATGGTAACACTCTCTGACCTAGTTTACTAATTGTTTTGTTTCTGTTGTTACTTAATCCTGTCCCATTTTTCAAACAATAATGTTAGGATTAAAATTCATTTAGCAGGAAATAAAACAGTGGGTTAATTACTATCACTTTGTAAAGACCAATATAATGCCCATAATATATAGAGTAAGTTTTGAAATATTGACATAGGTTTAGATTATGATGGGCTTAAAATAAGTCAACAATTTTCAAACATATTAAATATCTTTTATTTGGAAGAAGGAAAAGAAAAACATAATTCCATTGAAAACACTTAACACTGTAGTATAATTGCCCATTTATTTCTCTCTAAAATACACTGACACATCCATACTGAAGATTGTTCTTTCTGTAATAATAATAACAGCAGAAAGACCTCAGAAAGAAAACTGTACTAGTGTTTTCCATATTTCATCTATCACCTACTGCCCTTTGGGGGAAAAACTAACATCCTTGTTTTCCAGAAACAGGATGGATACTGATTCTTATGCTCCCCAAATCTTTTTTGAGCCTGCCTGCAGCATCATTCTTTTTTTTTTTTTTTAGAATATTTTGTTGACTTTGCTATTGCAGCTGTCCCATTATTTTCCTCCCCTTAACCTCCTCCACCCGGTACCCCCATTCCCTTCAACATTCCCCCCCTCCTTAGTTCATGTCCATGGGTCGTACATATAAGTTCTTTGGCTTCTCCATTTCCTGTACTATTTACCTCCCCCTGTCTATTTTGTACCTATCAATTATGCTTCTTATTCTCTGTACCTTTTCCCCCATTCTCCCCTTTCTCCCTCCCCACTGATATCTCTCCATGTGATCTCCGTTTCTGTAATTCTGTTCCTGTTCTAGATGTTTGCTTAGTTTGGTCTTGTTTTCGTTTTTGTTTTAGTTCAGTTGTTGGTAGTTGTGAATTTGTTGTCATTTTACTGTTCATAGTTTTGATCTTCTTTTTCTTAGATAAGTCCCTATAACATTTCATATAATAAGGGCTTGGTGGTGATGAACTCCTTTAACTTGACCTTCTCTGGGAAGCACTTTATCTGCCCTTCCATTCTAAATGATAGCTTTGCTAGATAGAGTCATCTTGGATGTAGGTCCTTGCCTTTCATGACTTTGTATACTTCTTTCCAGCCCCTTCTTACCTGTAAGGTTTCTTTGGAGAAATCAGCTGATAGTCTTTTGGGAACTCCTTTGTAGGTAACTATCTCCTTTATTCTTGCTGCTTTTAAGATTCTCTCCTTATCTTGAATCCTAGGTAATTTAATTATGATGTGTCTTGGTGTGTCACTCCTTGGTTCCAATTTCTTTGGGACTCTCTGAGCTTCCTGGACTTCCCAGAGGCCTGTTTCCTTCACCAGATTGGGGAAGTTTTCCTTCATTATTTTTCAAATGAGTTCTCAATTTTTGCGTTTTCTCTTCTCCTTCTTGCACCCCTATGATGTAGATGTTGGAACATTTAAAGTTGTCCAAGAGGTTTCTCAGCCTTTCATTTTTTTTAATTCTTGTTTTTTCATTCTGTTCCAATTGAATGTTTATTTCTTCATTCTGTTCCAATTGAATGTTTATTTCTTCCTTCTGCTCCAGATCATTGATTTGAGTCCCAGTTTCCTTCCTTTTACTGTTGGTTCCCTCTATATTTTTCTTTATTTCATTTTGTATAGCCTTTACTTCATTCTTTATTTTGCATCCATATTCAGTCATTTCTGTGAGCATCCTGATTATCAGTGTTTTGAACTCTGCATGTGATAGATTCCTTATCTCCGTTTTGTTTAGCTCTTTTTCCAGAGTTTTGATCTGTTCTTTCATTTGGACCATGGTTTCTTTGTCTCCTCAATTCAGCAGCCTCCTTGTGTTTATTTCTGTGTATTAGGGAGAGCTGCTTTGACTCCCTGTCTTAGTAGTGTGACCTATTGTCTAAAAGGCACCTATAGATTGTGTAGTGCGGAGCCTTAAGTAATCACCAGGGTGGGGCAGCCCACTTCACCACTTCCTTACTCTGTGTGGGGGGGGGGACTCAGAGAGGAGACTGGCCCTGCCAGACTTCTGGAGGTTTGCCCAGCAGTTGCCCCATTTCCAGTCACTTTACCCATTCCCCGTATGTAACTGGTGCCCTTCCAGCTGTTGCCCTGATGTTGAATCCCAGAATGGGTGGGTTTGCATATGTTTTAAGACTATCCAGACCCTGTAAGTGGAGTTTCCTGAAAATCCATCAGTTTCTTCTGCTGCCCCAACCCACACTGGTTTTTATAGCCAGAAGTTATAGGGATTTATCTTCATGGAGCTGGAACCCTGGGCTGTGTGGTCTGATCTGCAACTGGGATCACTCACTCCCCAGGTACCTTCCCAATCTTTATCCACCACACAGGAATGTGGGACCACCTGTGCCTGTTATAGCACTGCTGCCACCTCTCCACGCCACACTGCTTCTCCTTTCCTCGCTGCCCATCTCCATGCCTCCACCTCTCCTACTCATCTGGATCAATGTGGCTTCTTTACATTCTTGGTTGTCGGACTTCCATACGGTTCTATTTTCTGACAGTTCATTGTGTTATTTGTTTTGAGATTTAGTTGTAATTCTTTTTGTGGTCGCTTGAGGAAGCGAAGCGTATCTACTTATGCCTCCATCTTAGCATATGTCTTATGTATCTCCACTTCCTTATCCTCAAAATCAACTTGTGTAAAATGAAATTATGTTCTTGTTTCCCTTCTCCCTTTTCCCCTACCAAACCAACAACATACAGCAAGCTTCTCATCTCTGTTTGCTATCTTGGTTGGTGGTTCTAGCCGCTCCGCATTCATCCAAGGCATAGAATATAAAGAATTATTCTTTAATTCCCCTCTCATCAGTCTTCATTCCTAATCCAGGAAATGCCAGTAATAGCAAGTTTGAAAATGTTTTTCAAGCATTAAGAATAATAAAGAAAAATTCTTATTACTGCCTGACTTCAGTGTGTGCTTTCACATGTGCTCTCTCTCTCTCATCAGACCTGTCTTACTTTTCACCCTCCTAGCTTCCCTAATTCCACCTCTCACACACCACCAGAGCCTTTGTCACTCCTCCTTGACACCTTGTGAAGGCTCCTTGCCACTTACAGGATTAAGTGCATGTTCCCAAATAAGATGTATAAGAGCCTTGGTGATCTGATACCTGTGACACCACACCGTGCCTCAGTCTACCCTCACCCCTAACTCCTGTTTATCCTTTAACAGTCAGCATGCATCAATACCTCACCCTCTCTTTTCCCTGACACAACTAACTCCTCTCTCTGTGATTCCATAATAACCTTCCCTTCTCTGTATTATGTTAGGGCACTTTACACTGTATATCGTAATCCATGTATTTCTCTCTCTCCTACCAGAGGGCAAGCTCTTAGGAGTAGGGACTGTGCTTAATTCACTTTATGTCCCCAGTTCCTAACACCCAGTAGACACTCACATATTTAGATAAATTCATATTAACCTGTGAGAACAGCAGTGTAAATTAAAAGAGCATCTAGCTCTGCACTGTCCAGTATAGTAGCCACTAAACATTGTGACTGTTGAAATTTAAAATATATTAAAATGAAACAAACTTTAAACTTTTCAGTACCAGCCCTGGCCAGTGTAGCTCAGTTGGCTAGGCATTGTCCCACAAAGTGCCAGTTCAATTCCCGGTCAGGGCACATGCCTGGGTTGCAAGTTCGGTCCCCAGTTGGGACACATGCAAGAGGCAACTGATCGATGTTTTTCTCCCACATCAGTGTTTCTCCCTCTCCCTTTTCCTATAAATAAATGAATGAATAAATGAATGAATGAATGAATTTTTAAAACTCTTCAGTTTCAGTTCTCAAGTGTACAGTAGCCACATGCAGTATAGACAACACCACCACCCTTAAAGAGAGCTCGTGGACAGCACTGGTCAATAGGTATAGGAAGTGCTCCTCCTTCACCCCCACTGAACCACTTTTAACTCCTTCCCTTGTCCTCCTCTACTCACTTTGTAAGGCAAGACTACACACCAGGCCATCGTGAAATAAATGGGCAACCTCTACCATATCTGTAGTTGTCTTCTTCTTTTTTTTTAAGATACACTGCTAAAGTCCCAAATCCAAATCTTGAGATGGTTTGCTAGGCACAGTTCCCTTAATCAGAGGATCAGAGGGAGGCATTTTTGTACGCCTACCCATCAACGATTCAAATTTGAATCAAGAAATAAGGTGCTACAAAGAGAAGCTTTAGAGCCAGGTTTCAGCTAACTCTGACCTTTGTTACTGGCTGCTGATCTAACCCTGGGTAAGTCATAGTTTCTTAGCCAATGGTATTGGAAATCTCAGACTCACAGAACAAAATGAATGTTCTTAGATAAGGGCCTGAAACTAAGCATTTTTATCTCTCCCTTTTCAAATTAAAATCGATGTTTTTAAGTACTAAAGATAGACTGGTCAAAGTTGTACTAAATGTGAGCATACCTATGTTCCTTTTTTTAATCTTCTGAATATAGAGTTTTAAAACTTCTAAATATAATTTTAAAACATCTAAATATGTTCAGACTTTAACATTTAGAAAACACTGATAATCAGAAACCTTCATTTTTAAACAACTATCATATTTCAAACTTCAGCTTCATAATAATCCGAGTTTCCAGTGATGAAACTGAGCTTTAATTTAATAGTGGTAGTTTAGTTATGTTCATACTAAAAAGCTTTCTTAACATTAGCTACTTTTAAGATTATATATGAACTGATTAAAGCCAACTCAGAAGACTGTCTGTTGTAAAGTCTGATAATTAACTCATGTCCCTATAGACAGGTACGAAGTACCTCAAAACTCAAACCAGGTTCCTTATAATGTGAATTAGTGAGGACACTCATTCACATGGGACCCGCTGAGAGCTCTGGCTCGGGCTCTGTGGACAGGGCATGAAGACAGGTCCTTCCTCTTGTTAGCCATCAGTGTCCTCGATCTAATGCGGGGAGTTAGTCCCTGGATCTTCAGGTTTCTTCCAATTCCAGAGCTTGGCAATTCTACCTTTTCTAAATTGATCGATAGCTATTCTTTTCCGTACCTAATCAATTCCTAATACCAGAGAATTCCTAAACCAAGATTGATTAACCTCTGGCCATATTTACCCACTTACAAAAACGATCACAAATACAGACAGATACATCCCATGTCACATTATACAGACTGTCTTCATTCATAGTTTACAGCACTGTTGTTCCCTCCTTTTATTTATTCCGTAACTCTTCTATTTGTTCTTTACACCAGCTTCTTTTATTTTTTCCAATGCCACTTCATTTTTCCTATTCAAATATTTATTGAATAATTTCAGTAAGAACTAAGGGGGAAGCAGAAATGCAATGGGCTTTGCCCTTCCATTGCTTATTGTCTAAATGCAAAATAAAAAAACACCTGTTTCGGGAGCACACATGTCTGAGGCTGTCTACTGTCTGAGGCTGCCTACTGTGTGACATAGTGTGCTTCTGCAGGGGTGGGGTGCTAGCAAAGCGTCATGGAAGAGGTAGGACTTGGGTTATAGAATCAGGTGAGCAGAACAGCCTGGCAGAGAACACTTTGTTGTGTGAAACCTGCCATGCTGAATCACGGCAGGCTCATATATTTCTCCCCTGCCGGCCCAGACTTCCCCTGAGGACAGATGTACAGTCTGATTCAAACCTCTCTTCTTTATTCTACGTCAGCTATGCTTACTTGTCTAATGAATTCCTGGCTGAGGTTGTACCTTGAACAAGACTAAGTCCAGGTTCAGGGCTGTATTTAGGGGAGAGTAGAGACCAAATAAAGAGGAATCTCAGAAAAAGCGGATCGTGTTCTTTTTCCAATATCCTCTCATTTTTATCATCTACTACTCTATTTTTTTTCTTTCACTCCCATTAATGAGTGACTTCCAAAATTTTTAAGCACATAAAACTTTTTCTTCATAATCATATCTTCAGAAGTGCAGTGTCAGTCAGTAAAAATGGAGGGTGGAGACTAGAGCTCTGCCCACCACCGCTCCCCGATCTTCCAGGGCCTCCCTAGGGCCTTATAGAGCAATGTAAAATTCCTTTCCCATTCTAAGACAAAGTGTTCCACTAGGAAATTACAGCACTCAGCTAACACTTCTCACCAATGAGTCTGCCTGTCTCCCCTGCTCCTTGTACTAGTTGAAGAAGAGACCAGAACGTCCCTTTAGGGAAGAAGCAGTGGTGTTTCCAGCTGCAAACTGAGCACTTTATGCCCTCCTTATATAGGAAATTATATTATGCATTTTTAAATTTCTTCTGTTAACTTACCAATCTCATCTCATTAGAGATTCTTTTTCATATTTTAATAAATACCTTTCAGCCACCAAATTACCATTTGTATGGTATAAGTATACATAATCTCATTTAATTTCCCCTTCCATTGAGATTTTATATTATGAGATACCTCTCACCATTCCAGAATATCCCTCTGGTCACCTATACAGGCACTTTTTATTGGATTACATGGCCCACCAGAAATTCCCTATTGCCCATTGCTTTCTTTGAGGTTTAACTTAAACTTGGGTCCAAATTATCACAAAGAACAAATTATGTTTAAATAATCCCTATTTAGTTCTGAGGTTCCTATAATCAGTCAATATATTATTATATATCAAATATTCTTATTAAATAGAATAGTAATGAATTATTTACTTTATCATATAAACTCAACTGCTTTATGCAAAAACAAAAACTCCTTAATAATTTTAAGAACTGTGAGACACCGACTTGCGTTTTAAGTTTCTTAATAAGTTCATTGTTCAATCAGAGAAATGCATTTTTTTCCTTTCTGTGAAGAACTCCAGTTGTAAAACCAGCAGACTGATTTTTTTCACTTAGACTTATTCAACGGCTTTGTACATTTAAATAATAATAGTTAAGTAATAAATAATAAGCATTAACTGCAGGCTGGACTTGATGTCTTTTTAAAGTTCCTAGTTGTTAAACTTGGCCATTTGTAGTAACCCAGAAACTTCTTTCAGCCTTAGAAAGAGGTTATCTAACCTACCATTTTGCCAGAACTAGAACTTACCCACGGTTTTTACTATTAAAAAAATATCATGAGCATTTTCTCATCTCATTAAATAACCTTTTCCAACATCATGGCTAATATCTCTGTGGTATTCCATCATAATAGTTTACCATGTTTTATTTAACCAGTCCCTTGTTTTTGAACATTTAGGTTGTTTCCATTTTTTTACCATTATAAGTAACAATACTGTTGTGAACATCCTAATGGTACCTTACTGCTTTGAACTGTTTCTCAGAATATTTCTAGAATTATATTTCCTAGGTGAAAGAATGCACATTTTTATAGCTCTTAATACACGTTGCCAAGTTCCTTAAAGAAAACTATAATGCCTACTTTTCATTAAGCTAATTAACTCTGTGCTACACTTTAGATATTATAAATTAACAGTCTTCACAAAGATCCTAGAAGGTACCTATGACACTTATATAAATGATAAGGAAACAGAAAACAGAAAGGTTTTATCTTTGAACTTAGACCGTTAGGGAGTTTGGAAATGATCTGAAACCCAAGTCTAGCTTTAAAGTCTGTATATCTCATAAACTTGCTAGTATTCCAACTAGCAGTGTATGTGAATGCCTGAATTTTAAAAATTGAAACTGGAAGGGAGCTTAGAAATTTTTTCCAACATCATGACTTTTCAATGAGAAAACAACCCCTAGTAAAGATAGAGACCAAGTTTAGAAAGTTATAACTTTTTAAGTAGCAGAACCCCTACTAAACTAGACCTCCCAACATCAGACCTTTTCTCCATCACTCTTTTTTTTTCTCTTCCAAGAAACCTACCTTCAATGTCTCTTGTTTATCTTTAATAACCTCTGCTAGCTTATCCCAGTTAATACTTTTTAAATGAAAATAAGCTTTGATTGGAGCCTTGTCAAAGCTTCCAGTAAGAAATCTAAGTAAAGGAGCTATAGCTGAACTATTGCTGGGCTTCCCCTCCATCGCCCCCGCCAGAAAAGAAAGATTTTCATTTCTGTTAAGTGAGTTAGGTACCCAGACTGGCCTCTGAGACAATTCTGGCAGCCTTCAGTAACATTGCTACCCTTGGAACAAAGTAGCAGTGAAGCAGTGGGAGTTCTGAAAGTGACCTCCTTACGGCCAGGACCTGATTAGAATCACTGGTCAGGACATAGAAATAGCAAAGGCCTAACCTAGTGAGTATCAGAGGCTAGTAACAGATCAGCCAATACAAACAAGCAAATTTCAAAAACCAGGTCAAGCAGTAGAAAAGACTGACATTGCAGAGATATCAGAGCCCAACAAAATCCCTCAGAGAGGCAAAAAGTGTTTAGTCAATGGGAACAGATGTCATAGGGCAGCAGCAAACAGGAGTCCACACACACGTTCTCACACTCTGGAGATATGACCTCTAAAGGTCTCCTGGTTCCCCTTCTGGGTATATTTGTGATTCCTCTAGGGCAGGAACTAATCCAGGTGAAAGTCAGTATTCAGTTAGTCCTGAGGTGGGCATCCAGGGACGGAAGACCATCAACAGCTTCTGGGAACAAACCCCAACTGTCCCTGAATCAGACCAGTGTCCCCACAACTTTTATATCTCTTATAAACTGGCTTGTATTCATATCACCTGCTCTAGGACAGACTTTTTGCTGTTCACAGTGGAAACAATACAGCTCAATAAAGAAGAAGGGTGAAAGGTGTGGACATGGATCAGCGTTCTGTAAAATTAGATTGTAAAAAATGTTTCTAGGGAAGGAGGGCTGAAGTATGTCAGGCAGGGGGCGGAATTCTGCTGTTTAAATCAGGGTAGCACCCACCTCATAATTATTTGGGAAGTGCCGTGTAAGATTCCTTTTTCTTTTTCTAAGAAATACTCTTGATTTTTATTTCCTTCTGACCTTTCATAAGTAGAAAGAGGTCATTCTTGTTGCTTGCTAGCTTTTCTGGAGATTTGTATGACTAACAAGTCTTTGTGGCTTTGCCTACATTGCTTAATTTGTTCTTCATGGTATGTATTAAGAGTGTAGAGGTCACTGTTCCAGCTTTCTTTGTTCAGATTGTGTGGTTTATTACAAAATCCATTGAATTGTACCTTGTTTGAAACTAATGCTTTAACAGTAGGTTTTAGGTGAGGCCAATTTTTAGTGAATGGCTAATTCTTAAAGACACCTTAACTAAGTAGGTCAAAGAGAAATTTCAGCATTTGTCTTACATAGCCACAGATTAATATATTAACCTGGTTTTCTTTTATATTTAACAGTTTTCTATAGATACTATGGAAATACGTTGCCTTCTAGTTAATGTGTAATCTCTATCATAGTTAATTTTAATGAACAAGTATTTGTACTTCATTTTGATACAGTCTAAACCAACGAGATCTTTTCTCACTGGTAATAGGAATTTAAATTTTATTTGGCATAATGTAGAAGCTTTTGCAGAGTCACATGACATTTCATGGAATTTTTTTTCCATCTAGTTATTCAAATATTTATTCATTACATATTAAATGATGGATTTGATACTGGGTAACAGCAGTGGATGAGACACACAGCATTTACCCTCATGGGGTGCCCAGTCTATTACTTTTATAAATACGTTAAATAGTCCCCTAATAATATTAACCACCCTTTACTGTAGACCAGGTAATGTGTTAAGCTTTTTAAGTGCAATATCTCATTTGAACGTTCCAATAACTGTAGGAAAGATGGTATTATATACCCCCTTTTGCAAATGATGAAACTAAATCAAAAACATAATCAAATTCAGATACAGAGAACTTTTTTCCTCACCCAAGGGTATGTTTATTGATTTTAGAGAGAGAGAAAGGGCAGAGAGACACGTTGATCAGTTGCCTCCCATACACACCCCAACAGGGGACTAAACCCCACAACCTAGGTACATGTCCTGACCAGGAATTGAACCTGCAACTTTTTTGTATACAGTACGATGCTCCAACCAACTGAGCCAACTGACCAGGGTAATACAGAGAACATTTTGATAGTCCAAATGGGAGGGAGTTGACAGTTGGGTGAAAAGGTAAAGGTAAGAAGTACAAATTGAGAGTTACAAAATAGTCAAAGGGATGTAAAGTAGAGCATAGGAGATATGGTCAATAACATTGTAATAGCTGTATGTGGTGTCAGATGGGTACTAGATTTATCAGGGGGATCACTTCATAAACTATATGAATGTCTAATTACTATGTTGTACACCTGAAGCTAACATAATATTGTGTGTCAACTATAATTAAAAAGTAAAAATCTATTTTAAAAAATGATAAAACTGAGATAAGAAACTTGCAAAATGTCACATCACTCTTATAAGGGACAGAGCCATGACACAAACACAGACATATCTAATTTGAGATCCCTTCTAGTTTGTCTTATACTTTCCTTGATTTATTTACATTATAATTTGGTGTCTCATGTTAAAATAAATATTTAATAGCAAAATGTTATTAATTAGCAGAGGAGCCCTAATAGTAAAATGTTATTAGTTTAAGGAATCTCACTATTTCTGTTCATACATTTCTCAGGAGGAGACTCTGCACAAGTCAACCAGCAGCAGCAGTGTGTCTCCCTCCTTCCTTGAAGATCCCTTGCTGGAGGCTGTGTCCACAAGGAAGAGTGAGTATTTGTGGCACAAAGAACTAGCATCAGATGCCTTAAAAAACACTCTTATCCTGTAATAGGCAATCTCAGAACGCCTTGAGGTATAAAGAACTAAGCCTAAAATTACACTAGTCAGAACCAGAAATATTCAGTCATGTTCCTAGAGTGACTTCATAAGATAAGGCTAAACTGATAACAGACCAGAGGTCCTTAACTTAGATCAGTCACCTTTGGGTTTACAGGTAATAGTTATAGGAAATAAGTCCATTGTTTTTGGATTTTTTAAGATTAATTACCTCCTGGTCTGAATTTAAGCCTAAAGCCCAATAATTACACTTATCACCCCCCACACATACATATAAACATATTCATACCCACATAACATGTATAGATAGTAAAAACACTTTATAACTTCAGAATATTAAGTGACTTCTAAATGCTTTTTTACTTTTTCATTTATAAGATTATTATAAAGGATTAAAATTTTTATATTAAAGGAGAAGATTCTGGGAAAATGAGTAGGTAGTGAGTAGAGTAGGTAGTACCAGTAATCTGTGTCTCCACCTAGACAGCAGATGCACTGGGAGAATTGGTCGGGTCTAACTGTTTTGGACCTCTAGAATCTATGGAAGGCTTGCAACTTCCAGGGGAAGACTTGGATAGTAAATTGTGGCTAATTTCTGTCACCTCTTAGCATAGAAGCAGCTACTTGTTTCTGGCACACAGCTTGCAGGAGACAGGGTGAACCAAAAGGACCCTGTCCTCCAGACACTGTGCTCTGATTGCTGCTTCTCACTCCAAAGGTGGGCAGCCATTGTTGAATTCTTGTGAGTTTCCCTCACTGCAATCAAGGGACTTCCAGGGCATTTAAAAGGTGGGCATCCCCTTTTTTTCCATTTTTTAGTTTTTCCTTTTTTGGAAGCCAGACACTAAAGACTAGACTTTCAAAAACAACTGCACATCAGGGAATACTAGAGAGTGACTATGCATGCCCAGGTAGTGGCTCATAAAGGTCCTGAGAAGATGTTAAGATTCCACCTCAGTTTGTTCCTCAGCACTGAGACATCCTACAACAGTCAAAAAATAAATATATAAACAAAAACAATAACAAAAAAGAAAAAAAATCAGAAAACCCTGGAAAAGAGGGAGAATCTCATTTCCAAAGTTACCACATTATTAGATTAAGATATCCAGTGTTTAGCAAAAATCACAAGGCATTTACAAAGACAGGGAAGTATGGTTCATTCTGAGGAGAAAATAAATCAATATAAAGTATCTCAGAAAAAATACCTGATGACAGTTGTGCTAGACAGACTTTAAAACAACTTAAAGATGCTCAAATCAATAAAGATGTGGAGAAATTTAAGGAAATAATGTGTGAACAAAATGGGAATATCAGTAGAGATAGAAATCCCAAAAAGAAATTCTGGAGCTGAAAAGTACAATAATTGAAATGAAAATTCACTAGCAGGATTAAAAAGATAATTTGAGGAGTAAGAAGAAAGAATCAGCAAACTCGAAGATAGGACATTGGAAATTATGAGTCTACAGAACTGAAAGACAAAAGATTGAAGAAAACTAAACAGAGACTAAGGGACCTGTGGGACACCATAAAGCAGACCAACACACTCATTGTGTGAGTCCCCAGAGAGAAAAGAGGGCTGAAGAATATATGTGGAAATAGTGGCTGAAACTTCCCAAATTTGATGAAAGGCATGAATATAAATACCGAAGAAACTCAACTAAGAATAACTCAAAGAGACACAGACCAAACACATTATAATCAAACTTTCAGAAGACAAAATCAAAGAGGGAACCTTTAAAGTAGCAAGAGAGAAGTGAATCATCACATATGAGGATCCTCAATAAGATTTTCAGTGGATTTCTCATCAGAAACTTTGGAGACCAGAAGAAAGTCGGCCAATATATTCAAAAATATATGTGCTAAAAGAAACAAAAAATCAACCAATAAATCCTATGTCCAGCAAAACTATCCTTCGAATATCAGGGAAAAATCAAAACATTTGTAGATAAGCAAAAACTCAGCAAGTTTGTGACCAGTAGACCTTCCCTGCAAGAAGTGCTCAATGGAGTCCTGTAGGTGAATGAAAGGGCACTCACAGTAACTTGAAGCCAGGTCGAGGAATAAAGATTTCAATAAAGGTTAAAAAAAAAAGTGCAGTTATAAAAGCTAATGTTCGTGTAGCAGTGGTTTGTAACTGCACTTTTTGCTTTCTACATGGTTTAAGAGATGAATACATTTAAAGAAAAAACCATTGTTAGTATAAAAGGTAGTGTTACTGTAACTTTGTTTTATAATTCCAAATCTAATTTTCTACATCATTTGAGAGGCTGATGCATTTTTAAAAATTATTTGTTATTGGGCAGGCAATCTATAAAGATGTGATTGTGTAACACCAAGAAACCAAAAGTGATGTAGATAAAGCTGTGTAGGAGCAAAGATTTTGTGTGTTTTTGTTAAATTGGTGTAAATCCAAATCATAGCATTAAAACTTTAGGCTGTTTAATGTAATTCCCATGATAATTGCAAAGAAAATAGCTACAGAGTATATACAAAAGTAAATAGGAAAAGAATGTAAACATTTCACTACAAATTCATCTAACACAAAAGAAGGCAGGAATGTAGGAAATGAGGAACAAAAAGCCGTAAGGCACATAGACAGCAAATATTACAGTGGCAGATGTGCATAATGGATAAAACACATGACGCAACTATATGCTGTCTGTAAGAGATGCCCTTGAGTCAAAGACACAAACAGATTGAAAGCGAAAGGATAGAAATAGTAATCAAAATAGAACTGGGAGAGCTATACTAAAATCAGACAAAATACACTTTAAATCAAAAAAGGTTATAAAAGACAAAGAAGGGCATTGTATAGTAAAATAAAATACAGCAAAGATATAAAAATTTGCACATCTAATGACAGACCATCAAACTAATATGAAGCAAAAAAAGTGACAGAATTATAAGGAGAAATACACAGTTCTACTGTAATGGTTGGAGACTTCAGTACCCTGCTCACAATACCGAATAGAACAACCGACCAGAAGATATATAAGGAATTAAAGGACTTAACACAATAAAACAATGAGAGACTTAACAGACATACAGAACATCATATCCAAGAACAACAGAATACACATTGTCCTCATGTGCATTGGAACATTTTCCATAGAATATATGTTAGGCTGCAAATTAAGTCTCTATAAATTTTATTGTAAAAGACAGATAGCATACAAAGTATCTTCTCTGGCCACAATGAAATGAAGTTAAAAATCAATACTAGAGTAGAAGTGAAAAATTCACAAAATTGTAAAAAACAACACCCTTTTTAAAAATCAATGGATCAAAGAAGAAATCACTAGGGAATTTAGAAAATACTTAAGAGAATATGAAATTACAGCATACCAAAACTTCCCAACAGTGGAAAATTATTGCTAACACTTACATCAAAAGACAAGATCTTTAGAGTTCCGGTCAAGATGACAGCGTAGGTAAAAGTGGTACTTGAATCCTCCTACAACCACATCAAACTTACGACTAAACTAAGAGCAACCGTCATTCACAATCACCTGTCATGTAGCTAAATAGAAGTTCTACAACTAAGTCTATAGAGGAAAAGCCACATCAAGACTGGTAAGAGGGGCAGAGATGCAGAACAAGCTGGTTCCGTACCTACGTACTTTGGATAAAAGTCAGGAGAGGTACCTGGGCTTTAGAGGTCCTGCCTGAGGAGTGAGGGGTTCTACCCTACACCAGGCCCTGTAGCCCTGGGTTCCAGTGACAGGAAAAGAAGGCCCCATAACTTCTGGCTATAAAAACCAGTGGGGATTGTGGCTTCTGGAGTCACAGGTGTTCCTCTTACAGAGCCCACACAAACTTATCTGGACTCTCTTCCTCTAATCTTCAACACTGGGGCAGCAGCTTGAAAGGCACCAGGGACATACATGGAGGAACTAAATTGCCTGGCATCAGGGCAAGAATTAGAGGGGAATCTTCTCTACAGAAGTACCGGAAGAGGCCAGTGTTCCTTTTCTGAACCTTCCGCCTACAGAGCTGGGCAGGGGTTGCTCTATATGAGTATTCATCAACTTAGCTAACACTGTTTGTTTGCCCCACTCTGGTGATTCCCAGAGACCTTGCCCCACCCAAATTTCAGGCCAACCCAAGCTGTTCCCAGTGACTTATCCATATGAATGTCCTGTTGTGGTTCATGCTTCAGACTTTCCTAAAAATCTCTCAAACAAGCAGCATCTGGCCTCAGCCTACCTTGTGCCTCTTGCTAAGTGGCTCCAGGCCCAGCAGTAGCAGCAGCCAAACATGGTTTGCAGCTTGACCTTTCCTGAGAACCTCCCAAGTTTGACACAAGTAGCAACCATCCACACATCACTTTGTAGATCATGCTGGGTGGACTCGGGCAGGACACAGGTGGCAGCTGACCACCCAAGAGGCCCCAGAGCCAGCTCACCTGATAGACAGATTCAAGCTGCACTGAAGTACCACCCAACCACCTCCACAACACACTCAAGGGGCATGCTCAGTGGGCACCAGAGCACCACTGGAGCAAATTCTGCCCTGTGGGGTTTGCCTCTGCACAGCACACCTGCTGCTATGGTCACTTCCAGTCCTCACAGCCAGTCAACCTGGGGTTTTATCCCTTCATTGACAGAAATCAAGGATCAACTCTAACAGGAGGATTTACACAGCCCATATGGGGTGGGAACACACCTAGAATGCCCAGCTTGATCGGGAAGGCTGTGCCACTGAACCTACAGGACGCTTACTACATTAGGCCACTCCACCAAGCCTAGGAGACATAGTAGCTCTACCTAATTCATAGAAACAAACACAGGGAAGCTGCCAAAATGAGGAGACAAAGAAACATGGCCCAAATGAAAGAACAGAACAAAACTCCAGAAAAAGAATGAAACAAAATGGAGATAAGCAAGCTACTAGATGCAGACTTCAAAACACTGGTTATAAGGATGCTCAGTGAACTTAGTGGAGGAGCAAATGACTCAGAGAGAACTTCAACAGCATAAAAAAGCACATGGAAACCATAAAAAAGGACCAGTTAGAAGTGAAGGATATACTAACTGAAATGAAGAACTATTTACAGGGAATCAACAGTAGATTGGATGAAGCCAAGAATTAAATCAGTGATTTGGAACATAAGGAAGCAAAAAACAACCAATCAGAACAAGAAGAAGAAAAAAGAATCCAAAAAACTTAGGATGGTAAGGAGCCCCTGAGACAACTACAAGCATACCAACATTTGCATCATAGTAGTGCCAGAAAGAGAAGAGAGAAAGCAAGAAATTAGAAATCTATTTGAATGCATAATGAAAGAACACTTCCCTAACTTGCTGAAGAAAATGGATATACAAGTCCAGGAAGTGCAGAGTCCCAAACAAGATAAACTCAAAAAGGCCCACCCCAAGACAAATCATAATTAAAATGCCAAAGGTTAAAGATAAAGAGAGTATCTTAAAAGCCGCAAGAGAAATGCAGTTAGTTACCGACAGGGAGAGTTCACATAAGACTGTCAGCTGATTTCTCAAAAGAAACTCTGCAGACTAGAAGGAATTGACAAGAAATATTCAAAATGATGAAAAACAATAACAACCAAGATTACTCTACCCAGTAAAGCTATCATTTAGAATTGAAGGACAGATCAAGAGCTTCCAAGACAAGAAAAAACTAAAGGAGTTCATCAGCATAAAACCAGCATTATACGAAATGTTAAAGGGTCTTCCTTAGGAAGTAGAAGAAAATAAAATATATTAACAATAAAACGGCAACAAATACATATCTATCAACAATTGAATCTAAAAAACAAAATAAATAAATAAATTGAACAGAAACAGAACCATAGACATAGAAAACATTTTGATGGTTGCCAGATAGGAGGTTTGGGCAAAAAACATTAAGATATTAAGATGTACAAAATGGTAGTTACAGAATAGTCATGGGGATGTAAAGTACAGCACTGGAAATAGAGTAGCCCAAGAACACATATGCATGACCCATGGACATGGACAACAGGGTGAGGATTGCCTGAGGGAGTAGGGGGTGAGTGCTGAGTGGAGAAGGGCTTAGGGGAGAAATTGGGACCACTGTAATAGCATAGTCAATAAAATATAGTTTAAAAAAATAGAAAATTGATCAATATAATATACCACATTAACAGAATGAAGGGAAAAAGCCACATAATTGACACAGAAAAAGCATTAGACAAAATTCAACACCCTTTCATCATAAAAACACCCAACAAACTAGGAATAGAACAAAACTACTCCAACATAATAAAAACCCACAGCAAACATTATTCTCAGTGGTGAAAGACTGAAAGTGTTTTCTCTATGATCAGGAGCAAAGCAATGATATCTGCTTTCACCACTACTATTCACATATTACTGAAAGCTCTAGCCAGAACAATTCAGCAAGAAAAAGAAATTAAAGTCATCTAACTTGGAAAAGAAGGGGGAAAATTATCTCTTTCTGGAGATGATACGATCTTTATTTAAAATTTAATTTAGCACACCAACAATGAGATATAAGAATCACAAATCAGGGAAAAAATCCCATTTACTATAACAACAAGACAAATTAAGTACCTAGGAATAAACCTAACCAAGGAGGTTAAAGACCTGTACTCAGAAAACAATGCAACACTAAAGAAAGAAATTAAGGAAGACACAAATAAATGGAAGCATATACCGTGTACATGGGTTGGAAGAATTAACATCATCAACATGTACATACTACCCAGAGCAATTTATAGATTCAACACAATCCCTATTAAAATACCAATGACATATTTCACAGATAGAGAACAAACATTTCCAAAATTTATATGGAATCATAAATGACCCTGAATAGCTGCAACAGTTTTGAGAAAGAAGAACAAAGTAGGCGGGATCACAATACCTGACATCAAACTATATTATAAGGCCACTGTAATCAAAACAACCTGGTACTGCAATAAGAACAGACACATAGATCAATAGAAGAGCATAGAGCCCCCAGAAATAAACCCATGTCTCTTTGGTCAATTAATATTCAACAAAGAGGGCAGAAGCACAAAATGAAGTAAAAATAGCCTTTTCAACAAATGGTGTTGGGAGATCTGGACAGCTACATGCAAAAAAATGAAATTCAACCACCAACTTTCACCACATACAAAAAATAAACTCAAGATGGATAAAAGACTTAAATATAAGTTACGACACCATAAAAGTCCTAGAGGAGAACATAGGCAGGAAAATCTCAGATATTCCACACAGCAGTATTTTTACCGATATGTCCCCTAGAGTAAGGGACATAAAGGAAAGAATAAACAAATGGGACTTCAAAATAAGAAGCTTCTGCATGGCTAAAGAAAACATCAGCAAAATGAAAAGGGAACAAACCGTATGGAAAAATATATTTGCCAATGACACCTCAGACAAGGGTTCGATCTCCAAAATATATACAGAGCTCACATGACTCCATTCCAGAAAGACAATCCAATTAAAAAATGGACAAAAAACCTGAACAGACACTTCTCCAAGGAGGATATTAACAGGGCTCAGAGACACATGAAAGTTTGCTCAGCACCACTAGCCATCAGAGAGATGCAAATTAAAACCACAGTGAGATACCACTTCACACCAGCCAGAATGGCCATCATAAACAAATCAACAAACAACAAGAGCTGGTGAGGATGTGGAGACATGGGAACCCTAGCACACTGTTGGTGGGAATGCAGACTGGTGCAGCCACTGGGGAAAACAGTATGGAATTTCCTCAAAAAACTAAAAATGGAACTCCCTTTTGACCCAGCAATACCCCTGCTGGGATTACACCCTAAGAATCCTGAAACACCAATTCAGAAGAACTTATGCACCCCAGGGTTCATAGCACAATTTACACTAGCCAAGAATTGGAAGCAACCTAAGTGCCCAACAGTAAATGAGTGGATCAAAAAACTATGGTACGTTTACACAATGAAATACTATGCGACAGAAAGAAAGAAAGAGCTACTACCCTTTGCAACAGTGTGGATGGAACTGGAGAGCATTATGCTAAGTGAAATAAGCCAGGCAGTGAAAGACAGATACCATATGATCTCACATATAAGTGGAACCTAATCAACAAAATAAACAAGCAAGCAAAATATAACCAGCAACATTGAAATAAAAATCAAACTGACAGTAACCAGAGGGGAGAAGAGAGGGGGATAACACAGGAAAAGGAGGGGAAGGATCATCAAGGAACATACAGAAGGGAACCATCGACAAAGCCAAGGCCGAGGGAGGATTGAGGGAGGGATGGGTAAGGCTGGAGAAAGTGGTGGCAGGAAAATGTTGACTTGGGAATGATGGGATGGGTTGCAGGGCAGATGGGACAAAGGGGTAAAAAAAATGAGACAACTATAATAGCATAATCAATAAAATATATAAGAAAAATAAAATTTAATTTTACCTTGTATTTTTTTCATTACCTTTTAGGATATGATCTTATATGTAGAAAACCCTAAGGTTTTCACACACACACACACAGACACACACACACACACACACTTTGAATGAATGAATTCAGCAAAGTAGCAGAATACAAAATCAACACGCAAAAATGAGTTACATTTCTGTGCATGAGTAATGAACAATCTGAAAAGGAAATTACAAAAACAATTCCATGTGTAATAGCATCAAAAGAATAAAACACTTAGGACTAACCAAGAAAGTGAATAACTTTTTCACTAAAAACTGTAAAGCATTGCCAAAAGAAATTTTTTAAAGAGGACATAAGTAAATAGAAACATATTTCATGTTCATAGACTGGAAGACTTAATATGTTAAAAATGTCAGTACTACCCAAAGCAATCTTTAGATTCAATGCAATCCCTATCAAAATGTCAATGACATTTTTGCAGAATTTTTTAAAAAGCCATTGTAAAACTCATATGGAATCTTAAGGGAACCTGAATAGCCAAAATAGTCTTGAAAAGGAAGGGCAAAACCGTAGAACTCACATTTCCTGATATTAAGGTTTGTTACAAAGTTAAAGCAATCAAAACAGTATGGTATTTGCACAAACAGATATACAGACCAGTGGAATAGAGACCCAGAATAAACCCTCACATACATAATTGACAGATATGCAGAGATCATTTTATGGGTAAAGAATAGTCTTTTCAAGAAATAGTGCTGGGAAAACTGGATATTTACATGCAAAAGAAAGAAGTTAGACCCTTACCTGATATCATTTACAAAAATTAACTCAAAATGAAGGGCCTAAAGTAAGACATAGCCATTTCTCCAAAGAATGTACAAATGGCCAACAAATACATGAAAATATTTTCAACATCACTAATCATTAGAGAAATGCTTATCAAAACTGTAATGAGATAATCACCTCAAACCCATTAGAATGGCTAACATCAAAAAAAAGAACAGAAAACAGCAAGTGTTGGCGAGAACGTGGAAAAATTGGAAGGAACCCTCTCACTCTGTTGGTGGGAATATAAAATGGTAGAGGTGCTGTGGAAAGGTGTGGTGATTCCTCTACAATGTAAAAATAAAATTACCATAAGATCCAGCAGTTCTACTTCTGGGCATATACACCAAAGAACTGAAAGCAAGTCTCAAAGAAGTATTTTTATATCCATGTTCATAACAGCATTATTCACAGTAGCTAAAACATGGAAGCAACCCTAGTGTTCATCAGTGGATGAAAGAATAAGCAAAATGTGACCTGTGCATACAATGGCATATTATTCAGCCTTAAAAAGAAGGGAGATTTTGTAACAAATACAACAGATAAGCCTTGAGGACATTATGCTGAGTGAAACAAGGCATTCACTAGAAAGAAAATACTGTATGATTCCACTTACCTGATTTTCTTAGAGTAGTCAAAATCATAGAGACAGAGGGTCGAATGGTAGTTGTCAGGGGCTTACTGTTTAACATGTGGAGTTTCAACTTTACAGATGAAAAGAGTTATAAGGATGGATGATGGTAATAGTTGCACAACCATGTGAAGTATTCAGTACCACTGAATTGTGTGTTTAAAAATGGTTACAATGGTAAATATGTCTATTGTACTGGTAATTTGAAAACTTTAAGATATTCATAGAACATTGCCTTAATTTTCTATGTACATAGAGATTATTAAAATTCTTTAAATAGTATTTGGATTTAAACAGATTATATCAAAAATTATAGGAGCTCATCTTGGTTATTTTCTGTATTTCTTAATTATAGAACTTATGTTCTTTGTTTTCGTGTAGTAATTTCTCTTGGTGGGACAGTCCAAATAGATGAATCATATTTAACTTTGTGTTGACCTTCACTTTCCTCAGCTACTACATTGAAACAGCCTTCCTGTTTTGCAGAGAGAGTAAGAGGAAGTAGTAAATAAAACTCTGATAGTATAATTTATTTCAAATGTTCTCATGTTTTCAAAATGTGAATCCAGAGCTATACGGACCCTAAAACATTCTTCCTTTAAATCCAGTCCCAAATATTCTAAGCAGAAGAGAACAGTAGTACAAAGCTGAAGTTTATTTTTTGAAATTTAAATACAGCTTGATTTAAATCTAAGGGCAGACTGACTTGATAAGCATCAAGAAGGAAGACTTTTCGTATTTCACTTTTTTTAAATGAAACTGTTAAGGAGGGAACACTTAAGAATTTTGGTATGCCACACTGTAAAGTATATGATTGTTTAACCACTATGCTGTCTGTCTGAAACTAACACAGAATAATATTGACTGTAAACTGTAACTGAAAAATTTTTTTAAAAAATTAAAGAATTTTGGTATGATTTAGGAGGGCATTTGTATGGACAAATTTGAGACCGTGCTTGTATTGTGTTCTTCTGTATGAATTTGAATGAATATTAAAAACACAGAATATTTTTTTACCTTTTTCTTGCAATTCCTGTAGCAAGTTTATCTTGCAAAGATTCTTCTATAACAATCCTCACAGTAAGAAAGTCCATTTTAATTTGGTTAATTCATTTCTTTAGCTCCTCCAAAATTCTTGCCCATGTCATCAACACCCCAGCCAGAGAGAAGGCAACCACCCCAGAGGCGACATTCCATCGAAAAGGAAACACCTACTAATGTGAGACAGTTTCTGCCACCATCTAAGCAGAGCTCCCGCTCTCTTGTAAGTAACTAAAAGACTGCATAGTAACTGAAATATCAGAGGACCTAGAACCATTAGCCTTCTTGACATGATGATTAGGAGAAAAAACTTCTAAAGGTTAGAATGAATTTTAAATAACCTTAATTGCTTTTAATAACTAAAGAAAACCACCCCAACAGCAACTGAAAAGAAATTTGACCATTCTTTGTTCATTTCAAGTACCTTCATTATTTTCAGAAGACTTATCAATGGTTGAAAGTATGGATTATGAAAGAAATTTTTTCTTTCTTTCAAAGGGTATTAATCCACTTGAAAATTGTTAAAATTAATTAAAAAAACTTAGCGAAGTCTGGCTACAGCAGACTATTTTATTAAGGCAGAAGTACCAGGGGAAAATTTTGATCCATTAAAAACTATTTTTATTGTTTCCAAGTATATTTTGGAGCCAAAGCTGCTGTTTGGACTGGTTAACAGTTTTTGCTGTTTTCCAGAAACTTTTATATTCATGTAGTGGCCATTCATTCCTCAGAACAGTGGGACATAGGACACATGGCGTTGCCAGGAAGAATAGATCCACCAGCCAAAGGAGGTCTGTAAAGGTTATTTTATAGTCTCACTTGACTTCAGAAACTTTTTCAGGGAAGATGCAAGGTTTCAATAAATAGTTCTACTGGCAAACTAACATCTAGTATTTTTTTCAGATACTCATGAATAAAAAACACTGTAATATGCTTAATCCATATTTTTAGGCTGTGATGAATCACTCAAAGTAGAGGGGATAGTACGATTATTGTGAAGATACTAAGTTTGAACAGAGCTTAGTAGTGTTGAAATCAGTCATCTCTGTTCCCAAACAATACAATTAAAGAATTAATGATTTTATGGCAATTCCTGACAGGATTTCTGTTAATTCCTAAGTAATCACTGAAACACTGATGTTTGATGAAACATAGCAGGAAAACAGAACTCTAACCAGACAGGTTCAAACTTTAAAATCTGAAGACTTTTGTTAATGTGAATAAGTTTATTGCTTTAGCAAAATAATAGTTATTGTCACAACTTAAAAATATGTAAGAGGGAATTCCTTTGTGATGTTTTTTACAAGTCCAGTAACTAGATTCTTCTCTTCCCATGGGTTTTCCTTGAAACCAGTTTATCATTTAGTTATGTACCTACCTTGTTGTCATACGCCATCATTATTGAGGTTAGACTTAAATTTTAAAATGACCAATCAATTATCAGATCAACTACAAAGGAGTTTCAAGTGGTAATAGCAGTTTTGCCAAGAAAGACTGTCAGTCCACTTCAAGCACCCATGAAGTAAAGTAAATTTCCTGGCAAAGGGAAGCTCTCAGCATTTAGTTGGTCAGACTGTGAATTGGTTTATTGGTGAAGAGAGCAAAGTAAAACCAATCTGCAGTCACCAAGAAGGATCTCAGTGAAAGACACCGGGTGAATACCTCTGGTCAATATAGCTGGTGTCAGGTTTCACACAGAACTGGGCCCAGTCCCAAGTACCTCTAGGCACCATCTGAGACAAAATAACACCCCGGCCAAGTTATGACATTTCTTGCTAGTAGATTATCTCAGTTTACCATTAAATCACACTTCTGTGTGTAATAGTACCCCCTAGCTTATTAAGTATTGTTTTTAAAGTATGATAATTTAAATTTTTTGCTATATTTTAGAAACAATCATTTTGTATTTGTAATCTGTTTACTGAAAATGGTGGGAATGTCTTTGTTGTTATTCACTAATTTTTATTGTATCCCTCTCCCTTTCCTTAGGATGTTTAAAAACAGAATTTTTTTTTTCATAATTTGATCAAATATATGAGGGTGATTGCCCATCTAAATGAAAGACTGCTTATCTTTCAGAACCTTCCCCTAGGGAGCAAGTGCTTGCTGGGTGTTCGTTCCCACACTCTCAGCACAGCGGGCAGCTGCCCCTGTCCCGCATCCTGACAAACCCGATTTAGGAAGCTCAGTGTTCCTAACCAGTTAGAAAATCTTAAATTCAGGTCTTTGCTGTGTAAACTTTGAGGTTCTCCAGGAATGACTTCATGGTTTGATTACCGATTTATACATATGGGTATAGATGTTGGCGTGAATGCACGTGTGGAATCTACCATTAACATCCTGTGTGGTGGTTTTGTTTCATTTTTCATGCTCTGTAATCACTATTTGTAGGTCACTCATATTCAGCATTATTTTCTCCTTTTCTTTTCCCCCTGCCATTTTCTTTTTTCCTTATCTATTGTTCAGGTTCCTAGGATAACCAGTGTATGGCCAAGGACGCCTTTCCGACCACTTTTTTCTACCATACAAACAGCTTCTCTGCTCAGCTCTCATCCTTTTGAAGCAGCCATATTTGGGGTAGCAGGGGCTATGTATTATCTATGTGAGAGAGCTTTTACCAGCAGGTGGAAATCCACAAAGGTTGGCCTCTTTCTGCTGGCTCTGGGAATTATTTTACTCTATCTCTTTGACAGTGATACCTCAACTCCTACACTCTGCAAGAATTAACAGCTTAGATGGGCACTTTGCTTCTGATCATTGATTCCAATCTTTTTGTAGGATGCATAGATCACACCATGATCTCAGTTGAGAGGAAAATAACTTTGAAAGGACAACAAACTCAAAATGCAGCATCAGACTATAGGGACCTGTGAGTGTTTGTCTCTGAGTGATCCAATTTTACAGCGGGAGGAAGACCACCTCTGAGAGCCTGCTGGGGCGCTTTCATCCCAGGGCTGCCTGTCATCAGAGGAGCATTTGCCTCCTTCTAGGCTAAGTCACTACAGGGGACTCTACCTCCCACAGAGCCATGTCATTACCTGTGTCCCGCACACCCCATCTTGAGCTTTGAGGGGCTGTGTACCCATAGCATGTGCCTCCCGTGGGCTCAGACATCCTTCTCTTCCCCAGCACCTTTCCTAAAGCTGTGTTGTGATGGTCAAGGTGTTATGTGGTTTTTATGACAACCCGCTTCTCTGTAGAGAGAAACTTTTAAGTTTTCTTTTTATTGATGCGGTTATTTTAAATATTTTATTTTTCTCTTTATTATTGAATTTATTGGGGTGACACTGGTTAATAAAATCATATAGGTTTCAGGTGTACATGTCTATAATACGTCATCTGTGTTATTTTAAATATTTTAAATAATCTTACATTTTATTATTATTTTTGAGGTTTTCATATAGAATATTTTTTAAAGAAAGTATAATAATTTCCAAACCCCAGTGAAATAAAAAGCCCTGGGACCATAGTGAAGTTTCCCCTATCCCAGTGTGTTCCACTTCATACAGAGTCCCTTAGTTACTAAACACACCTTTGACAAATGAACCAGCAGCTAGTTTCTTATTTATTCTTTATTACCCATCTTGATTTACAAAAGAAACTGAATGTAAATGAGAAACAACAAACCCCTTTCCCTGTTTGTCATGAAATATAGAATAAGTCTCTGATCTTTTCCCATTTTTAGATCTGGCCATTTGGGTAGCACTGCCATGTGCAGGGATGGCATTTAAACTCCTGTCACTCCTGCTATTACTGACGATCTACCAACATTTTTATTTTTATTTACAGTCCTCCCCAAATACAGATACCTGTATACTAAATCCACGTACTATTTTAGGCAAAGAATTCACTTGGAATTTTAAAGTTAAACTTGAAAAAAGGAAAGAGTAATTAAACTTAATAGTTACTATTTTTATTTAAATCTAACTTTTTTAATTTAAAAATTCAAAAAATTATTGTTTTGGACAATTTTTAAGTATCTTCTACTTATTTATGAAGTATGTGCTAATTCAAGAACACTATATAAAATGTGACTTTTCCCATTTCTCTCTGTGGCTCAATAACCAGATTATACATTTTGCCCTAAAATTTCTGTGCTGCCTAACTCTGACCCCTTTTGAATGGTAAATATACCCAAAATCTTCAACAAAAACTTTGTGATTTTAGTGACATATGTAAAAGTAAATTCTAAAGGCACATCTGCTTCTTTTGCATATTGTAATCATTATCAAAACACTTTTAAGATTTAGTGTCCCTTTCCTAAATTTGAAAGTCATTCTGAAGCACAGAGAAGCAGGAAAATTAGAGTTGTGCTGATCTAGTCCTTATAGTCCATGTCTCGCCCTGACAGCTTAGTGCTTGCTGCAAGGAGTGACCCAGCCCTGTCACCATGGGGAAAGGGACATGTGCTCACTGTTAAAACCCTGGGTGTTCCTTATGTTCTGGACTATTAGTATCTCAGCAAGATCTGTTAAGGTTTCATTTGGCTTTGGGGATGTTGAATCAATATTGTTTGTCAGTTAAAAGTAACAAAAACTATTCTAGTAACTATTATTTTCTTTCATGTTGCATTAAAGTTTTGTTGTCCTTGGGAAAGCACCAGAATTAAAACATTAGCATTTGTCCTGATGGAAATTATCTTACTAAAGGGTAATTTACTTGAAATTTTTAAAAAGAAAACACGAACACAAAAATCCACAATTTCGTATTATATTCTGTGAAGTACTGGATTTATACATGATTCAAAACAGTCAGTTGAAAGTATGCTTGAGTAAGCCCTGTGTGACTTAAGACTGAGGAGAGAGTACAGAAATATTTACCAGCCCAGGCATCCAACTTATAAAGTTAATTAAATTGGCACTACTTGCCCTCTTCCTAGCATGCACAACAATAAATCTCAGTTGTGATTATCTGGTTATTTGCTAGATTTATACGTTACTTTGCTCCAAGTGAACAGTTCTGTCAGAGTTAGCTGTCAGAAAATGTACCCACAGTCATACTTGTAATAACTGATGAATGAAAATTACCATAGGAAAAGTTCTGTGAAATACATTCAAGGCTCAAAAAAGCTGTCATTCAATTGTGTGCAGCCAACAGTACTTACCTCATGCAGATTTAATGGCCTAATTTAGAGCCAGTGCCTTGTCCCATTTGACACTAAACTCTTTTTCTCAGGATGGAGCAAAACAGAGTAGATATTGGACGTGCCAGTTTAATCCTATTATCTTTTAAAGCTTTCCTATTGAAGGAGAAAATTATGTGATGGTGATTTTTAAAAAAACCCAAAAGATTTTAGACATCTTAGAGTAAACGATATAATAATCTCTCTGAACCATCTATCTTCCCAGCTTCCAAATACTGAGTTCTTCATCCTAAAAATTCAATTGCAGGATTTTTTTCCCCAAAACATTTTTAAGCAACTTAACCTTTCTTAAGTTAACTTGAATAAAGACGATTCAGTATAGATTGTTAGTAAAAATCAGTAGTTCAAACTACTTTTTTTAGTAAATGCTAATGTTTGTCAAGTTTGCAACCTAGATTTGTTTTTGTTTTTATCTGATTGAAAGACAGAACTGAATGTTAAAACTGCATTCATAGTCATGTGCTTTCTCATTTGGCTTGTTTGATTCCAGAACTCCTGTGAGCAGTGCTATTGTATGTGTGTGGGAGTGAATTATAATGTGTTTGTACTGAGAACATTAAGTTTCAGTGTCACTATGCCACAATGGCCCTTGTGAGGCCTGGCAGGGTGCAAATACACAAGACTGTTCTGTCTTTCTGTTAGATCCACCAATCAAGAGCAGGCCGGACGGGGAGCAGATGGGTGCGAGGCTCTCTATTCAGTGGGATCAGTTACATCAACATCTTCCTCAGCTGGCTTTAGGGAAACTATTAACATAAGACAGTCAACATAAATATTTATTGTGAAATTCTTCTGATTTTTTCCACATCTTTCCAATGCTGACTGTGCATTCAGTAGTTGCTTAAAAGCAATAACAGAAATCTGGAGAGCTGTGGGACCGCCTGTGGAGATTGCCTCTTGGCTGTAAACTGCACCAGTAGTTACATGTTCCACCTCCAGTCAGACCATTAGGACTTTTCAAGGTGTGCTGATGTAACTTACCACTAAGCTTCTCAGTGTAAATTACTAACTACCTTCTTTTGGCTATTCTGGGTACCACAAACCAGTTTTTAAAATAGTCCAGTGTTGTTGATTTGCATATAGCATACAACACTAAATAATATCTTTGCGTAATCATAGGAGACAACTGACATAAATCTGGTTTAGAACAGAATTTTTTTCAAGATTTCAGTGCATAGATACATAGCTAAACAAATGTGAGGAGCTTCTATTTTTTGGAAACTTCAGTAGGCTACAGTGTTTTACGTGGTTCCCAAAGTTTTCTGCCATCTGTTGTCTTGCTGTAATTAGAAATTATGTGGTTCCCAGAGTAAGCCAGCTCTGTTCCAGTGTTTATTGGGACCTCTTTTGTTTTCTGAAGCTACTAACAAGGTATCTGATCTGAAGGGGACTATTACAGTGCCAGAAAAGGGGGTGGGAGTTTCTTATTCATGTGGAATTTTGAATTTCAGGAGGAATTCTGCTATCCAGTGGAATGCCTAGCTCTTACTGTGGAGGAAGTGATGCACATTCGCCAGGTCCTGGTGAAGGCAGAACTGGAAAAGTATCAGCAATATAAAGATGTCTACACTGCCCTGAAAAAAGGAAAGGTAGAGCTGTTTAAAGTTGATTGATCAGCAGGGCTAGGAGAATGGTCAGTCACAGGTACCGTCTCCGAAGGGAGCTATCTGCTAGTCAGATGGTGCAGGGCCTTTAGGGGGTTTTAGGAGGCAACAGGCTTATTCTCCAGAAGTCAGTTCCTGTTCTGCCCTGCTCACCAAAGCAAGTATTTTCTCCCTTAGAAATCAAAACTCTGGAAAGTTTAAAGCAAGCATAATAAATAGTAGCATGCCTTCACATAATACCCGTGCATTTAGTTGTTATAGAGAGGAGACATTTTCAGAACCTTCTTCCCATGGCTTCCATGATGGTGACACTCTAGAGAGCTGTGGCCTTTTATTACTTTTAAAAGTAGAATTATAATTAAATACAGAGCCATGTTATAATTATCACAGAGCCAAACATAAAACAGGGTTTCTGAATTCGCTTCTTCCTCCTGTGTACTGAACTTCCCCAGTGTATAAATGTAATGTGGATTCAGCCATACAAATTAGGAAATTCATTGTTGGCGATGCTTTTTCTTTCTCCTGTTACATTTGTATTTTTTAGCTTTGCTTTTGTTGCCGAACCAGGAGATTTTCCTTCTTCACCTGGTCTTACACCTGTCAGTTCTGTAAGAGGTAAGGTTTTTTTTGTAATTGATGGTAACAGTCAATAAATACCAGTTAATTTCATTGTTTCATCATTTTCTATGCAGGAACAATATTAAAAATTATCTGTTATCACATTGTGCTATGCTTGTGGGTTAGGTATACTGATTTTTTCAAAAGAGTAGATCAAAACAATTATTGGGTATTAAACCTGGAAAATGTTTCTCTGCATTTATTTCTTTTACATAATAATAATATGTCATATTTGAACAGAAAAAATAGGTGTGACTGTCATATGACCCTTGGATAGACAAATAAGAAAACTCCAGATGTAAGTTTATCCTTTTATAGGAAACAGTGTAAGAATTAAGTTTTACAGGTTGACTGTCTTTTTGGCAATCCATAGTTGTATCAGTTTGTTATATCCTGATAGAAGATCCAGAGAGTTTTTGCAATTTATTGTAGAAGTTCACAACCATGTAGCCATTGACCTCTTTAACTCTCCAGATGCATCTATGGTATCATGCCAAGTAATAACTTCTCATTTTGTATACAGGCCTGTGTGCTCACAGTGTTGCAAGAAGGTAAGCTAAGCTTGGTAAAATTATAACATAATAATAATTTTAATGGACTGCCTTTTTAACAGTACTGCTCATTCTCAGTTTTATTTGGGATAATAGATGCGGCTGCCATCCAAGCCATATTCCACTCTTCCTATCTTTTCTTTGGGACCATCTGCCTCGCAAAGAGGGGAAAGTTCTATGAGGCCAGAAAAACCCTCCACTAGCCACCATCGGCCACTTCGGACCATTGCCAGGTGAGTGAAAGGCCTGGATCTTCAGAACATCCTTTGTGAAAGAAGAATACTCCTTTGAGGACTATGGTGATGTGGCAGGGATTTGTGTTGAGAGGGTTAGGGGTGGTTGGTTGATTTTAATATAGTTTTGACTTGCACACAAATTTCCAAAACTTCCAAAAGGTAACTTGTCAAGGAATAATGGTTAGCTACTTAAAGAATACTTTACTCTCACAATTTATTTTTACCCCTATTTAGATGTAATTACTTTTGTGTGCCCTTTAAAAGTCATCTTTGACCCTGGCTGGTGAAGCCCAGTGGATTGAGCATCGGCCTGCGAACCAAAGGGTCGCCGGTTCTCTTCTCCAGTCAGGTCCCAGGCCTGGGTTGCCAGCCAGGTCCCCAGTAGGGGGCACATGAGAGGCAGCCACACCTTAATGTTCTTTCCCTCTGTCTAAACATAAAATAAATAAAATCTTTTTTAAAAATCATTTTTAAAGCTGCCCTTGTTTTCAGTGGAGTTGAAAACTTGCATATAATAATCTAATCTTTCTTTCCTTCTTTAATTTTGAAAGAAAATCTGTTTAATCCTATGTTTACAATGGTCTACAGTTTAGTTTCTTTCCTATTATAAAGGCAGAAATGAAGCTTTATGCCAAGAGGTGGCAATATAAAAGAAAAAAAATTGCTTGGATATCTGTCCCTTTGCATTTAATGCAGTGTGAGGTTATTGCTGGTCTTTAAGAAAGATGGAAGGAGATCAGGCCAGCTCAGGTCACACACTGGCAGGGCTTGAGATGATTAAAGTTTGATGAACCAACCACCTACTCGGGGTGAGGGGAGCAGGGTGAACACTAGCATTGCTCTCTGCAGGTCATGGCTCTGTGGTCAGTGAGGCAAGGAAACTGTGAGCCTAGTGAATAATTTGTGCCCAAGACTGCTTGTCCCTGTGTTTTCAACTCTCTGCTCTGGGACACTCCTGTTATATGATGATTTGTAGGCTCAAGGCTGTGCAAATAATCTAGTGTCCTTTTCTTTTTTTCCTTTTTTCTTTTTTTTAAGATTTTATTTATTTGATTTTTAGACAGAGGGGAAGGGAGGGAGAAAGAGAGGGAAAGAAACATCAATGTGTGCTTGCCTCACGCGCCTCCTGCTAGGGACCTGGCCTGCAACCCAGGCATGTGCCCTGACTGGGGAATAGAACTGGCGACCCTCTGGTTCGCAGGCCAACACACAATCCACTGTACCAGCCGGGGCTCTGGTGTCCTTTTCTGTACTTACTCTGAGCCTCCCTGTTTGATTTAATTAAAATGGTAAAATGAAGAGGTGATTCCTAGTTATTTCAAAAATTATCCAAAACATTTATTATGATATTGGTTTAGTTAACTCCAGCTCTCTGGAATCCAAATAATCATCCACTGAAATATAGAGAATCATTGGGGAGGGAGAAACATATTTGACAAATACAGAAATTAAAAGAAGGTTGCTCCAAAGATAATTTTTTAGGATGTGTCATAGGATTAAGATAATTTACTTCAATTTGCTATCGTCTGACCTACCACGTACAGATAACTAATGTTTATTAACCATGACATGGGGTCACTGGAGAAAACTAGAAATCCCTTCTGAGTCATCAGTAGGACATTAGCAACATGTACTTATTTCATCTTAGTTGTATGATAATCAGATAATGACCACTTTTAACATCCCATTTTCTAAAAATTCTAGAAGAAGATGCTAAGAATTTTCAGTATTATTTCTTAATAAAACATGTTTCCTCATTTCTTTTTTTAAAATATTTTGAACCTTGTGTCCAAATAGAAATTCTTCTCTGGAAGAACACAGCACAACTAAATCATTCACTAGTCTATAATGTTTTTGCAACAAATTTTCTTAGTATTACAATAGAACTATGAGTAACAGTACTGGATGTTTTAAATGTTTGGTTTTTTCCCAGGTTCTCCTCAAAATCTAAGTCTGTGGACAAATCAGATGAAGAGCTACAATTTCCCAAAGAGTTAATGGAGGACTGGAGTACTATGGAGGTGTGTGTAGACTGCAAAAAGTTTATTTCGGAAATCATCAGTTCAAGCCGGCGTAGCCTGGTATTGGCCAACAAAAGAGCCCGATTAAAAAGGAAAACACAGTCTTTCTATATGTCCTCGCCAGGCCCCTCGGAATACTGCCCTTCAGAGAGGACTATCAATGAAATCTGAGCCCTGTGCCTTTCAATTGCTTTTGTGCTCCGAGTCAGCATTAGCGCAGGAGAACACTAGACTGGACTGTCTCTCCTTGCCGTGGTTTTAGTTAATAGGCTTGATTTGCATTAGATCAGGTTTTTGCTGCATCAAATTGTTCCACAGACTGAATGCTGTGTTCATATCGATTGATGATATGTGACAGGTCAGCCAATTGCTCATTTGCACTGAGAGGACAATAGTTTGAAACTCGCTTTTATGTGTGCGTAGATTTGGAGGTCAGAAGCTTTTTTTCCTTAGTTCAATTCTTTACTGTTCCTCAGATAATTTTCTGACTAAGGCAAAAAGCTTCTCATGTGAGAAGGCAGCCTACAAAGGGTCGATGTTAGCACAGTTCTAAGCAGTAAGTCATATTGGCACTTTCACCTGACAGTGTTCCTATCTAATGCACATAGTGATCTGGAGCCCTGCCTCACACCAGATACGTGGGGACGGGGCCAAGCTGTTTATCATCTCACAGCACAAACCTAGCAGGATTTGCTGATACTATCAAACTGCTTTTTAAATTGTTACTCTGAGATAAAGACTACGGGAGGGACTTTATGCCTACAGTTTAGTGCAAAACATTTGAATAAGCTGTATACCCAAGTGGGTGACCATTTCCTCTGAGCGGCTGTGTTTGCCCTGGTGCAGTGGATCAGTATCTCCTGAGTGGGTGACAGGTTTTCATTCTCTATCTTGCATGTATTATGGTTACCTGTAGTTTTATCGTGGAGGCCTAAGAATTAAAGTTTTGTGGGAATTTCGGGACAAAGGAAGACTAACCGTTTGTCAACAGGTTGAGTGTGTTTCAGTTAACTATATAAAGGGTTTCAACAGCATAGGGTGCCAGCTGTTGTCCGCACTTGGGGAATGAGCTGGAGCTCATATATTTTCAACTACGTTTTTCATAACTTTAGTGTAGCCATCACAACGAAATCAAGCCACGATTTGGTAGCTAAGGTCTCAAACTAAAATATATTTATTTTTATAAATGAATTTTAAAAGAAAAAATATTGTCTAGTTCTTTTAAAATTACAAGATAATTAACCTGCTGATAGTCTTTTGAATGCTTTTTGCACAAGTTTTCCTTATAAACAACTTGAGCAAGCAGGGTGGGTTTTTGATAAAGGTAGGTTGGAGGATACCATTGTATACCTGAAACTCCTCAGCTTGTTTGGCCCATACCATGGACTACACTTTATTACTTTGGTATGCTTAGAAGTGACCAGCCAATCAAATTGCCATTAATGTTTGAAAAACCATTAATGCACATGCACAACAATTCCCTAAAAGCTGTAGGACACATCTGTAGTCAGCCACACAACACCACCACTTAATACAAGGCATGGCAGTCACATTTCATACCACATCAAAATATAGTAACATTTCCACATTAAATTAACAGTAATACCTCAAAACTGCTCTGGTAGTGGTTTTTAATGGATTGAAATTTACAGTTTAGTAAATGGCTTAAAATTACTTATATTTATGAAATAAACTTTACCAGTTGACTAAAATAATGCATGTTAACAGTTTGTCTGTATTTGCATGTAAAAGTGGGCCACCAGAAAACGCTTATTGATTATACAAATGTTTAAATTATTTGAAAGACTCTTGTTTAAGAGTTTTAAGCATTTACATTAGGTGAATCTATTTAAACTCTCCACCCCAGATGGTAGAGAGTTTGAAGGCCTAGACCTGAGCCTTTAAATGACTTCTAAGGAAGGGTGCAAGTTAGAGGGAATGGTATTTGATGTGACCAGGGATAGTGTGCTTTTTAAAATAATGACTAGTTCAGTATTGTTATTTAAATGTAAGAAACTAAATCCCCAAAGTGATGATTTCATCCACATTCATAAAGCAAATATCTCACTTTTTCCTAGCTAGAAAAAAACAAATGGTTTTTTCCAAGTTCTCAAAATCTAAGTCTGTGAACAAATCTTTGACTTCACTTCTTCATATAGGCTGATTTGGGCATTATGATCCCCTTTTACCAGAGATTTAGGATGTAAATTCTTCAAAAGCACTGGTTTGCCAAGTGCATTAAAGAGGTCACATGGATGGTATATCTGCATGAGACAATTTGCAGAAAGTAGTGTAAGAAAAGAACTCATGACATAGTTAAAATTATAGAAATCAAATCAGCATCACTTTTTGTTGCCAAAATGATTTCTTGTATTTAACCTTTTATTATCCATGACACGTACCAAACACCTCAACTAAATTAGGTAATTTCCAGAGCGTAATTCATTAATAGCTTATAGAGCATGGGCTTACAATCCTTAGCCTGACCTTAGGTCTACCTTCCTCTTCTTACTACTGAAATAACAGACCTTTACAGTGTTCCTCTTTGTCCTGATTTCCAGCTATTTGGCATTTACTTCTGATCTAATGACAACAAGATTGTTGTTGGCTACCTGGTCGCAGTTGGAGCCTGATGTGTCTTAGACCCCATATGCACACCTGAGCGATCCTGCCTGTGCACATCCCCAAACTTTTACCCTGACTCCCTCCATGCTCAAGCATCCACCCATTGCTTTTGTCCCATACACCTCGTGAACTCACCCTGTTGGGAGATCTTTGTTTTCTTCCCCATGGCTTAACTTTCTATCAGTGTCAGAGTAGATAACAGTGCCTGTAAATACTGTAATATATTTATTAATATTTGAAAGGCATTCATTCAGTAGACAATGGAAATTAATTCTCCCAAGGCAAATAAAAATTAAATCAGATTATTGCTATGTATGATACATTGACTTAACAGTCTTACTAGAGTTCAAATCTTAAGCCTTTCAAATTAAACTAGAAGGTTGTTATGTAGGAATTTTTTTAAATGATCTTACATTTGAAAAGATTATGTGATTAGCACCGTGAACTCATACCATGAATTTTTAAGGCTTTTATTTTTCTAACTGTATTAATAAATATAGTCATGGATTTTAGGTGTTACATAGGGAACATGAAAGTTTTAAATTATGTTGCTATTTGCTAAAGCAAAATAGCAGAAAGTTTTGTACATGCAAAACTGCTGAAAGGCAGTGGAGAAATGTGAATACTGACTGGATTGACCTGGCTTCCTACAAGTATAAAAGACAAGGTATTGCTGGTGTGCAGGGTGACGTGACGGTACTAAAAGTTTTCCATTAAAATCTTTTATTTTAAAATTTAGGGAAAAATAAAATGGCTTTCCATCCTGTCTTCTGTGTTGGGTTTCTGTTGTAAAATGGCGATGTCCTTTGGTAACTATCAGCAACCACCTAGGTTGAAAAGGCAAGATACTTTTATTATCAGCACCATATGATCAGTTTGAGAAACACAATCTAACAAGGACCACAGTGAAAAAATAAACAAAACTGGAACCCCCAAAATAACTGCTATGTTACCAAGCAGTTGGGAACATGAGCCATTTTTTACCTTAGCAGCATAGGAAATTAAAATTTTATAAATATTTCATTATATAAGAAGCTGTGTATATGTAGACAAATTACATATAGAAAGATGATAAAGCTTTTATATATTTTTTTAAATAGAATTTCTCAAGGGATATATTCTTAAAATGTCCTGTGATAAGAAAACTTCTAGTTTTTGCACTTCAGTTGCTTAAGAAAAAATTAGGAAGATCAAACCCAGAAATGAACTTAAAGTTAAGTTTTAATGTTAACTACAAAGCATCAGTTAAGGTATTTACATGTCTTAAATAGTATATGATATTGAGTTTGATATTCATATACACAAGCTACTTTCTTATTTGCCAGACATATTTTAGGAACTCCTTCCACTAAAGTTTCTCTGAGATGTGTGTGTCTTTGAGATGCAGCTCATAATCCAAATATTTACTGACTTTCTCAGTCTAAGAGCCTGTGCCTCCTTGGATACAGAAAATTCAGATGCCAAAAAGTGGAAAACTTTAGGTCAATTTTATTTAACTATATCTTTCTTTTTCCTTCTAAGCACCAGTGAAGGAAAAGATATATAGTTGTAGATCATCATTGTCTAGAATTTCATAAAGAGAACTACTTTTAGGAAAGGTCTTGATTGCACATGTGATATGTTTAGAGACAACAGTCCTGCTATTTCTGCAGAACTTTCAGGCACATACACACACATACACAGATACTCATTATAAAACTTGTAAAGGGTATGCTTCTTCCCTCATGCCAGCCAAAGGCTCATAACTAGAAACATCTCCCAAAAATGTTTAATAGCCAAGAACCTGCTTAATATAAAACTCTGCATACACTAATTAAATGATAGGTGCAATTACCTGGCAGGCTGAATTTGCATTATCCTGACATTCCATTAAAATGTATATGACGTATAATTGATGCATTTAGAGTATATCTTACTGTGCAGTAACAATTCTGCAGCTCTGTTTCTGCATGATGCTGGTGGCAGAATCTGAACCACTACAATATTGAAGCAGTAGAAATAAAAGGGCTTCAGGACTCACAGGACATAGCTCTTGAAAAGTGGGCTTTGAAAAATGGGACATCAAAAAGTTGCTTTATGTGCCTGGTGCTTAAGAGCTGAAGAGTCATCTGTTTGAACCTATGTCATCCATGTTCAGCACAACTCTGTTCATATTTCGTTTGCCGCTGGGAGGGCCAGCCACCATGAGTTGTGTACTAAGAATGTTCTTACAAGCTGCTCTAATAAATCTGATTTTCTGTGAACTGAAGAAGGAGGGAAATTCCCTTTCCTTAGGTGTGGCTGGCAAGGAGGGACACCCTTGATAAAGCTTACTCACTTGAAGTTTGTCCTTCTATATATTCTTTGCTTCACTGTTCCCTTGTGACTGCAGGAATTGTCTCTCAGCTCCTGGCCTACCTCCCCCCTGACCCCTTTCCCTAGGGTGACAGCAGAGAATGTCACATCCCAACTCCTCCCAGGAGCAGCAGTGTTTAAGAAAGGGGAAATGCCAAAGAGGAATTGAGAATTTCTGTAGAGCTAACCTGAATATCAAGTTCCTAAGCAAATGGTATCAACATTATAGGGAAACGTGGGAGAAAGCAAGAACAGCAGGATTCTGCTCAGGTAAATCTAAACAGGTAAACAGTGTAGCTACTGCCTTATAAAATCTAAACATGTAAACAGAAAACAATAGCTTCTTTTATTGGGAAGAAACTTTGATCTCAGACATTCCAAAGAAAAAAAGCCTTTCACCTTGCCCACCAAGGAAGTCGACATGATGAGCTAAAAAAGCCCCTTGGATCATCCTACTTTCCACAATCCAAGGTTGTTTCTGAAGTCAAATCCACAGGAGAGAAGCTTGGATAAAGCACTGTAGGTGTAACTGGCTTAGACAGTCCCACCTCCAAGTGACTCCTAAGACAGCCTAAAATTCCCTCCAGGTGTAGCCAGTGGTGGACACAACTCCTAATCATAAGCACTGGACCTCCCTCTCTTCCAAAATGGCATTTGCTAGCAAAAATGACTTTTTAGGACCCAAGAGCTTTCGTCCTGATAACTGAAAGAAACTAGGCTGTAATTCATGGCGTAGATTTTTTTCAGTACTATACCTGGTTTCAAGTATCCGAAATGGTTCTGAGTAAACTATGCTCCAGCTTGGCAGCAAAAAGGCTATCTGACGTTGGGAAAGTTCCTTCATATTTCTGGATTTCAGTTTCTTAAATTTTCAAGCAAGGGTGTTGGACAAGGTAGTTTCTAAGATCACTCTTTCTAAACAGTATTTCTCTGTCTTGATGACAAGCCTAGTTATGTATATTACATGAATCAAAAAGTACAGAATATGCTACATTTATTTTAAACTTGGGGAGGCAAATTCAACATTACTAATTATTATAAAGAACCTGAGTTCATTTTTAAAAATTAAAAATAAAAGCCAGGGTCCCTAATATATATCTCCCAGGGTAGTAATGGAATTCACAGTGAAGAAGTTTGCATTAAAACCCCTCACTGTTTGAGCACTCTTTTTCACCAAATTCGGTCTCTACTTTTGGCTTTTAGAGCTGAAAGTGATATAGAAAGTCCACCCTTCAGCCAATGGTAAGCTCTCGGCTCTGTATAAACATGTCCAGGATCAGACAGGTGCTTATTCTATGCAAAGTTCCATCACTGAACAGGTCTAATAGTTGGGAAGTTCAGCGCTCTTGTAATTTATTCCCATTGTTTACTCACAGATCCTACCCCATGTGGCTATACGGAATGTGCCTACTCTCCCTTCCAAGTGACTGCCTTAAATAGCTTAATCCTCGTATTTCTCTGTCAGATTCCCTGCTTCTTACTCCCTTCGGCTTTTTCTTTTTCTCCATTGCAGTTAGCACCTGGCATCCCATTACATTGTTCCATGACGACAGGGATCTTTATCAGATTTCCTCACTGCCACATCCCCAGTTTCTGGAAAAATACCTGGCATGTAACAGGTACTCAATACGTGGAGTGAATTAATGAATTAGTGGGCAAGTTATATGTGGAAAAGAACAAATATTTACAAAAATGGGACCATTAAGATGTCTGCAAAACAATTGACATAGTGGTTGGTTGTTCATTAACAAATAAATGCCACATACAGCCCTTGTATTTTTCCTTTAAGTCAGGAATACAATTCTAAATCAACAAATCACTACAGCCCTAAAGTTAGAATTAGGAGACAGAAGCTTCAGTCAGCAGCTCACGCCCTTAGCATGGTTGACTTAGAGGTCTCAGAAGCCCTACCTACCAGTTTGGGTTCCCTGCTGTCCTCATACAGCTTTTGTCCATTAAAAAAATGCATGTGCAGGTATATGGAGGCCCTACAGACCTATGATTGAGGCTGCTGCATAAATGTACAGGGTATATTTATCAGTACTGTTAATACTCATTAACTTTTACTATCAAAGTATGGTAATTCTAGTAATCATAACATTTTGATTAAAATGTATGCGCTAACTAGGCTGAAATAAATAGTAAACTATTTCAAATTTGTCATATTAATACATTTGTCCAATAACAGAAAATAAAATACAAAGATAAACTTTGTTATATTAGGTATCCTAGGTTGTGTGTCACTATTAAAACATAATTTAGGAGATACTTTGATAATTTTCAGTAGCTAATAATAGCTACCAGTTATTAAGCACTTACCTTGTATCAGATGCTGTGCTAAGCACCCTCAGCCACATTTCCTCCTTTGATACTCACCTCCAAAGTAGGTAATATTAATGTACTCTTTTACAGATGACAAATGGGAATAGGAAGGGCATCATCTGTCCAAGCTAAAACCATTAACTAGCCCAGCATCAGACCTGAGGTCGCTCCACTTTCAAGGACCCTGCTGCTTTTCCTGTTAATGCTATGATTCTGAATCCAGTCCTTGAGTCACCAAAGCGTGTAATGGATACCCAGAACTGTGCATGCAATGTAGAACATCTCATCTTGGCTCCTAAAGAATTTTAAACTGGTCAGACAAATACATATGAGAACAGTTTTGTTTTGTTTTTAAGTGCAAGGCAATATAAACCTCTAGGAATTTATAGCAAGCTGTGAGCTGGTGTCGTCTTCAAGGACAGCTTCATGGAAGTAGATTTAAGGTGAGTTCAGAGGAGGGAGAGGACCCAGTCTTTCTGAAAGTACAATCTGATTGCCACCTGTATTGGAATCATCTGTTTCAATGCCTAGGGCTTGGTTTTTGACCTTTTCCAAAAAAGAGAGAAACCTCTCTAATCAAGGAAGGTTATACTAGGATTTTTTCTGAGCTGTTTGAAAAGTAGAACAGCCTGAAAGGGAACAGTTAGAAGGTGATTGTACAAGTTTAACGTGAAGAATTAGTTAATCTATTCTTATGTAACAAGTGACCCCAAAACTGTGACTTTAAACAATAAACATTATCTCACAAGTTTCTGTGGGTCCAGAAATCAGGAACCGCTTTAGCTGGGTAGTTCTGGCCTGTGGTGTCTCGTGAGGTTGCAGTGAAAATGTCAACTGTAGCTGCAGGTAGTTGAAGGCTTCACGGGGGCCAGAGGACCCACATTCAGGATGGTTCCCTCACACAGCTACTCTCTGTCAGGCTCCTCCAGGTAGCTGACTTGCCCCAGGGCAAGTGACGCAGAGAGTGAGCAAGGTGCAAGCTGCAATGTCTTTTATGACCTGGCCTGGGAAGTCACAGACCATCGTGGAATAGTCTGCGGTATTCCATTGACCCCACAGTTCAGCTCTGCTCTGTGTGGAAAAGGTCACACATAGGTGTGGTTACCAGGAGGCAGCCTCTTTGGGGCTGTCTTAGAAGCTGTCTACACCAGGCGGTAAGCACCAGAAGCAGACTGGGACAGTTAAAATGAGAAGACATAGAATTGACCTGAGACTTTCTATAGGAATATTTGGTTTCTAAATGGTTACAGAGTGCAAAAGGAAGAAGTCAAATAACAGGTTTTCTATTCAGGAATGAAAGCAGTTCGGTGGAGGGGACTAAATTTAGTTTTATTTATGATGCTTGAGAGATTTAGTAGGATCTTTAAGAAAGGGGTCAGCTTTAGGAAGTTTTTCTCAAAGGACCAGGTAGTAGATATTTCAGGCTAGTGGGCCTCCTACAGTTTCTCTCACCTACTCCTCTGTTTGGGGAGGGGGAAGGGTCATTTATGATCCTTGAAAAATGCAAAAAAAAACACTTTTAGCTCACAGGCTGTAGTTTGCTGACCCCTGCTCTAAGCAGACTATGCTATAAAAGCAGAAATCACAAGCATGGAACTTAATAAGAAGTCAAGACTGGAAATCTAAACCATTACTGAGTGAACACTCATTAATGTCTTAACCAGTTGCCTCTTTTATTTCTGTTGATGGTTAACTCTTACTAGTGATTATACCTGTTTCAGAAAAAACAGAACACCCCCTCACTCAAAAGTATTTCCATCAATGAAGCATATTGTTTTCAATTCCAACCCCACCCAGTAGTCCTCCCTAGGGACCCCACCGCCCAGGGCCCGGCACCGTAGTCGGCACCGTGGACAGAGACAGGTCCATGCCTAGGTGCTTCACGGCGCTCTAGTTCAGGCCTTTGCAGTGGTCACGTGATCTGGCCAGGTTTACTCCTAATACCTACAATTGCATGGTTGATTCATTCTCCTTAGCTGCCAAAGTTATCAGAATAATCTTGCCTCTCCTTTAGATACCGAAGTTGTAACAGAACCTATGAAAATCTGTTCTTAGTAGATTGAGCATTCACTCAGGCTCAGGCTAAGCACAAATCTGGTAGGGAAGACTATCCGGGGGTGGGGGTGGGGGAGGACGGAGCTTTCAACAGACACACCCAGCAGGTAACTGCTGTATCAAAGCATGCCCACCCCTTCCTAAATGTGAGGACAGAAATGCTGGAGTCAATCACCCACCCTTTGGAAGCCAAAAGGCCACTGGCTCAAATCAGATAGATACAGTTTAATAGTTCTAATGCCAAATGGGAGGAAGAGTCTTCCACGAACATTCGAGCATCACTTTCCCTACAAGAAGGGAAGCCTCTGACTCCAGAGAGCTCTGAGCACTGCTTCTACAGACAGGGGTGACAGCAGCCACCTAACCAGAAGGCACACATCGACACAGGCCCCAGGCTGGTCTGATGGGCTCATAGCACTGGCTTATCTGAAGAGTTCACACAGTACTGAACACATTTATTCCTACCAAACTCAAAGGCTACAATCACAGCCGTATGACATGCAATGCAGGAAAGGCAGCAGAATTTTGGATTTATTTCTATGCTTTTGGCAAAATAATAAAACTTTAAGCCAGTAATATTATCAAAGTAACTAGTTTTTCTGATACTCATTTCTCCTCTAAAAAACTTAAACTGTTTGGTTTGGTTAAAACATAAATAAGGAAAATTGTATCCCATTTCATGTTCAGAAACCAAAATGAAACAGGTAGGGATACTTTAGGATGGGGGGACCCAAAAAAACCCAGAATTTATTTATAAAAAATTGCATATTCTTACATGTTTTAACTTCAGTCACTTTCAAAATACTCTCCATTTCATGCAATACACCTATTGAGACGTTTTTTCCACTACTTAAAGCAGTTTTTGAACTTGTCGATTTTGATGACTTTTAGTGCTTCTGCCCTTTTTTGTTTGAACCTTTTCCACATCAGCAAAACATTTCCCTTTGAAGACTTCTTTCATCTGGAGAAACAAAAAAAAAAGTCACTCGAGGCAAGATCAGGTGAATAGGAAGGGTGAGGCATGGGCATCATATAGGTTTTTGGTCAAAAACTGCTGAACACTCAGTGTGGTGTGGGTAGGTGTGCTCCTAAACCACCCATCATCGAAATGGGCAAACACATTTAATCTACAAAAAAAATTCACTGAAGCCAAATGCAGCCTCTCACAACAATGCCAGCTGATAAACTGATATGCATGGCTTCCTAGAACACTCACCCAGTGGGAGAAGCTGTACTACAAAAGGCCCACCCTCCAGAAGATAATTCCAGGATTTTTGGGGGTCCCCCCTCATATATTGCTTTCTATGTACATACTAAAAACCCATCTCCTAAATTAAGGGCTGTGGTCTGTGGAAGATAATGAAATCTGGTAAATAAAGTGTGTGTGCAGAACGGCTATGATGTTACTAGAACAGGAAACTTCAGTGCTGTCCAGTCAGTGGCAGAGCACGAGGCACTCAGTGGAAGCGTCAGTGCCCCTCAGCCTGGTGACCTCCACAGTCCAGACCTGGCAGGACCCCTGGGGCTGACAGCTGAAATCAGTAGTGTTAACAAGCTCCCAAGGTCAACATCAGGCTCTACTGTGTAAAGCCACTGTGCCAGGCCTGTGAAAAAGCATTTTTCTGAGAAAGCCTAGGGGGAATATCCACAACCTATGATCGCAGCAGCTTGAAGATCAAAACCCACAAGGAAATTTGAATGTTAGGCTATAGAGTGTGAGAACGCCATTCCCTTCTTTACTCTGATATTTTGATTTCTAGGAAAACAATATCAAAGATTTAACTTAACTTTTTTGTTTAGTAAACAAAAAACCTTTCCAGCAAAAACAAGATTAAAGGTAAGCCATAGGCCAAGATGTAGCAAATTCACTCCCTTTCTAGTCTGTTTCCTGTGTGTCTCTAGGCTGCATTAACCACAGATGTTCCTTCTGACAAACCAAGTGTAGAGCACGAGTGTCCGGCCCCTCGGCCCAGGGTGGATGGTGAATGCCCAACCACTTGCTGCTCAGCCTGTGTCTCTGGTCCTGGATGCAGGGAGCCTGCAGGCTGGGTGCCACCGGTGCTTCATGCTCTGGCACAGGTCGAGGCTAAGAGGCCCTCCAACTCTGCGTCCAGTCGGTCAATCACCCACTCCAAGGCCTCACACCCCTGCAGAGAAAACAGCCCTGAGGAATCTCCCAGGGGACTGTATCCACACTTAAAAAGGCAAGATGGAGGCCTCTGTCAGGAGCCATCATGCTTATGTTCATGCTTATCAACACCTATGCCAGAGGGCATTTCAGAAAATGAGGGCCCCTCCCAGTGCCGGGGCTACCTGTTGAACATCAGTGCCGCAGCAGTGCTGACAGGTATTAATTATGAAACAATAAGATTAAAGTTGAGCTTTTGGCCCTGGCTGGTGTAGCTCAGTGGATTGAGTGCCAGCTTGTGAACCAGAAGGTCGCCTGTTCAGTTCCCAGTCAGGGCATGTGCCTGGGTTGCAGGCCAGGTCCCTGGTAGAGGGCGCGCGAGAGGCAACCACACATTGCTGTTTCTCTCCCTCTCTTTCTCCCTCCTGTCTAAAAATAAATCTTTAAAGTTGAGCTTTTGAATATTTTCTCAAATTAGAAACCCAGGTTAAATTTCACAGGATTATGTTCACCCAGGTTTCATGACAATTTATCATAAAACGTTTGCTTTTGTGCTTATGGTAAATTCCAAATAGAGTTGCACAGATAAATACTGAATCCATGTCCAGACCAAAATGAAAGTCATAAAGCCCAACTGCTTTACACTAAACAAATTTTGGAAGTAATCACTTCTGCTTTCTCACTTAATGACTGAACCCCCAAGGAAAAACTATTTATTTATAATGCGAAGCCTAGGAGAACAAGAAACCCAGCACATAATGTGCTTCTTTTTAGTCCACTCCACCAAAAATTTGAGGTGGCCAAATAGCCAACATTTACAGCTGTCCTTGCCATGAAAAGCAGCCTTCCCCTGAAACTACAGTGGGGCCTCTGCTCACCCAGCCACGGCAGAGCATTCAGGAGACTACCCATTCTGACATGTCCCTGCTTCAAACATACGGTTTCCAAAACCACAACTTTCTGGATTTCCCTGTAGAACAGAACTCCTTACATGACAATTTTCAGACCATTGTGTCTATGAGGTTATAGCCACAGTGCTGTACCTTGAGTACAGCAGAACAAGTGGAACCCGAAGCTGTCCCTGGAGAAAGGATTCGGCGTCCAGGGGTGTGCATACCCCTGAGGAGCGGCCTGCGGTGTGCAGCAGGGCACCAGATGGCTTGCCCTGCACCCACTGCCTTTGCAAATCCAGGGCTTATCTGCAAGGAACCCTCAAATCTTTTGAGAATTAAGACTTCGGTGCTATACATCTAATTCTCAAGATGGAACTTTTCAAGATAAAATTGCTTAAAAGTAGAAAAAAGACAGACAGAAAACGGTACATACAATATGATCCATTTGTGTTTAATAGAAGAAAAAGAAAAACACGCATACTTCCATATGCATAAAACATTTTTGGAAGCCTTTGTAAAAACAGGGTTAACTGGCAGAGACCATTCCTCCTCCAAAGGGGAGGCCTTTACCCTCACAGAAACTCCTATACTTTTTATTTAACTCATAACTATAGACCGCTTTTATATATTTTTAAATTAGCATTGTTTATGGGAGTGAACAGAACTTTGGTTTCAAGATGGTGGGAAAAAGACCTTTTGCCCTTGTCTCTGAAAAGTCCACAAATGCATAAGAGAAACACAAACTTCAGAAACTACATGGACTCGGCAACCTCCCAGCTCACCACCAGAACATGGAAACAGAGGCAGGAGCAGGTACATGGCATAGTGGGTCAGACATAGCCTTTCAGTGCCTGGGGAGTGTCCAGAGGAGAGGACACTCAGGGTAGGGCAGGGGACAGGCTGAAGGGGGATAATTTCACAGCCTGGGCTCTTAGACCCCTGGGTCTCTCCCACACAAACCCCAAGAAGCTGAGGAGTCTTGTTGGGAGAAATAGAAGCATTCTAGAGAAAAGGTATCTGGAGGTCAAGGAAAAAGCCATGGGATACCCTGCAGTGACAGCCAAGAGCGAAGCCCAGCAGTCAGTGAACCTTGATCTCCACCTGGCGCTCACTTCGCTGTGGGTATGTCAGTGTGAATTGGGCATCTGAGGAGAGTCTCCAACATAAAGTGGCCCTCAGGAGATGTGGATCTGCAGATCAAGTCTCCACATCTATTTCTGCAGAGAAGAGGGAAGATACTGTATCTGTGAAGCAAGAACAGGATGCTAGGATCAACAGATTTAGAAATTAAAAATGCAATTTTCCAAAATAAAAATTAGTGAAAGGGTTAGAAGATAAAGTCATGAAATCTCCAAAAATGTCGAAAAAGAGGACAGAAAATATTAGAAAATTACAAGATTAACTAGGGAAACATAACATATGATTAAGGACTTCCAGAAAAAAGGAGAGAATGGTGGAGAAAGTATCAAAGAAATCATTACCAGAACAAAAGGACCAACCAGTTCTCCACACAATGAGTTTTTAAATGTCTGATTGACCTGACTTCAGCTTTATTATGTACATATGTAAATACGTGTGTATGTGTTTGTTTAAAACTATATATTTTCTTTTTTACTCAGGTGAAACTCACATAACTTAGCCATTTTAAAGTAAACACTCAGTGGTATTTACTACATTCACAGTGATATGGAACCACCACATTTATCTAGTTTCAAAACATTTCCATCACTCCAAGAGGAAGCCCTGTACCTGTTAAGCAGAGCTTCCCCGACTTGTCCCTCCCCACACCTCCTGGCAAACACCAATCTGTTTGTGTCCATACAGATTTACCCATTACAGATATCACATGGAAATGGAATCATACAGCATGTAGCCTTCTGTGAATGGCCTCTTTGACTTAGCATAGTGTTTTAGAGGTTCATCTGTGTTGTATGTATTAGTATTTCATCCCTTTTCATGGCCGAAAAATATTTCAGTGTATAGATATACCACATTTTGTTTGTCCATTTATCATTTGAAAGACATCTGCGTTGTGTACCCCTTTTTGACTTGAATGCTCCTATGAACGTTCCTATACAAGTCTTTGAGTACTTGTTTTCAATAGTTCTGAGTGTATAACTAGGAGTGGAATGGCTACACAATTTTACATTACCGTCAGCATGAACAAAGTTTCCAGTTTCTCCACATCTTTGCCATGCTTGTTATTTTCCATATCTTCTTCAGAGAAATGTCTGTTCAGATACTTTGCCCATTTTTACATTGGATTCCCTTTTTGTCATTGAATTATATGAGTTCTTTATATATTCAGGATAATAGACCATTATCAAATATATGATTTGCAATTCTTTCCCCATTCTGTAGTTTGTCTTTTCACTTTCTTGACAGTGTCCTTTGATGTGCAAAAGTTTTTAATTTTGATAAAGTCAAATTTATCTATTTCTTCTTTTCTTCTTCATGCTTTTATGGTTATACCTAAGAATCCACTACCAAATCCAAGATTGGGAACATTTACCCCTATGTTTTCTTCTAAGAATTTTATCATTTTTGCTCTTATAATTAGGTCTTTGCTCCATATTGAATTTGTTTGTGTACATGGTGTGATGTAATGGTCTAACTTCATTCTCTCATATGGTAGATATCCAGTTGTCCCAGCACCATCTGTTCAAGAGACTATTCTTTCCTCATTGAACTGTTTTCGGCACCCTTGTTGAATGGGATTATTCCTGCACTGTTAATATTATTCCATTGATCCATATGCCTATCTTTATGCCAGCCCCACATTGTTTTAATTGCTGTAGCTTTGTTAGAAGTTTTGAAATTGGAAAGTGTGAGCCCTCCAATTTTGTTCTTCTGTTACAGTATTGTTTTGCCTGTTCAGGGTGCCTTGCAATTCCATATGAATTTGAGGATTTTTTTAAAAATTATATTTCATTGATTATGCTATTATAGTTGTATTTTCCCCCTTTGCCCCCCCTCCACCCAGTGCCCCCTACTCTCTCAGGCAATCTCCCCTCCATTGTTCATATCCATGGGTCATGTGTATAAGTTCTTTGGCTACTCTGTTTCCTATACTGTACTTTACACCCCCTGACTATTCTGTAACTACCTTTTTGTACTTCTTAATCCCCTCACCTATTCACCCATTCTCCCCCTACCCTCTCCTATCTGGCAACTAACTTCTTTTCTTTCACTGCTTTTAAGAGACTCTCTTTATGTTTAACCTTTGGCTTTTTAATCATAATGTATCTTGGAGTGGGCCTCTTTGCATCCATCAAAATTGGGACTCTCTGTGCTTCCTGGACTTGCATGTCTGTTTCTTTCACCAAATTAGGGAAGTTTTCTTTCACTGTTTTTCGAATAGATTTCCAATTTCTTGCTCTTTCTCTTCTCCTTCTGGCACCCCGATTGCCGAGATCCAGCCTCAGCGTGCAGGGGCTCCTGGCGGGATGGGCGGCGTCGGCACAAAGACGAGAGATGAGACACTGTCTGAATGCAACTCAGAGAGGCATAGCAGGCAGTTCCGCTCTGTTGCCTTCTGTACTTTATATTTATACTTTTATGCAGAATAGGCTTTTATTTTTGATTTCATATATTTTCCCAGGAAGGCTTAGATCATTTAACATCATGTTCCAATGAACACAATAGTACATTGCTCACATGGCTATGACTATTCTGATTACATGTCAGCAAATACAATATCAGCCATAAATTTAAAGTTAATCTTAAACTAATGTTAATTTCCATTATTGTCTACTAACCTTTCAAAGTTCTGCTTTAACTAAACGGTCTATCTCTCACCTACTATTCTGACATTCTATGAGTATTGTTCTGACACTCTATGCGGTTACCTAACTTTTAATCTCCTCGGTTCGCTTAAGGCCATCCGAGGGGTAAGCAGTGCCTCGCGGTTGCTGGCATTGAGCCTTTGTTTCCTCAATATAGATCATCTATTTTAATGAAGCAATGGGGGCATTTTGTACTGCCAATATGAATTCCATTGTCTAGCTATAGCCTTATGTTGTTCTTTGCTAAGACAGGGAGGACGTGATCTGACGATCCTTTCCCAGAAGCTTAGGCTATCATAGTTTACCCATTTTCCATCTTTATTGACTATTCTTTTCCCATTCATATAAACTCCTGTAAAAGGTAGAGGAGGGTCAGGGGGAATAAAATGCTGTATATTAGGTTTACCCCTAGGGGGAAAGAACCAATGACGCCCGGACTTCCTTGGCCTATAAGGATCCAATGTGGGCCTGGCCTTGTCGTGCGGTTGTGGTGCATGAAAAAGAGATGGATTAGGCATCCCAGTGGGAGGAGGGGGAGTTATTTTATATTCAAATTCTTGTAACAGGCGTAGGGCTTCATTAGTACTTAATCCTGTAAGCTTTCTAAGACACATAGCACAAGTTTCATTTGCCTCCCTTTTTCCTCTAAATGCCTCCCTTTCCAATTCTCCAGACCCAGACCCTGATACTGACTCATTCAATCCTGTAATCAGCAAAATCACCAGCATTCCTACAGCTACCACCATTCCCAAAGCAATCCCTTCCCCGAAGAGGCTTCTCAGCAGCACAGCTGGTGGGCGAGCGCTTTGTGCACGCCCTCTGCCACCCGTGACTTTGTCAAACGGTCCCGGCATGCTGGCTCCGGGCACCCGATGATGTGAATGTTGGAACACTTGAAGTTGTCCCAGAGGCTGCTTACACTATCCTCATTTTTTAAAATTCTTTTTTCTTCTTGTTGTTCTGTGTAGTTGTTTTGTGCTTCCTTATGTTCCAAATCATTGATTTGATTCTCAGCTTCATCCACTCTACTGTTGTTTCCCTATAAATTGTTCTTCATTTCAATTAGTGTGTCCTTTATTTCTGACCGGGTCTTTTTTATGCTGCTGAGGTCCTCACTAAGTTCCTTGAGCATCCTTATAACCAGTGTTTTGAACTCTGCATCTGATAGATTGCTTATCTCCATTTTGTTTAGCACTTTTTCTGGAGTTTTGATCTGTTCTTTCATTTGGGCCACGTTTCTTTGTTTCCTCATCTTGGCAGCCTCCCTGTGTTTGTTTCTATGTATTAGGTAGAGCAGCTTTGACTCCACATTTTTGTAGTGTCCCCTAATGTAGTAGGTGTCCTGTAGGGTCCAGTGGCACAGCCTCCCCTTTCACCCAACCTGGGTACTCGAGGTGCACCCTTCATGTGGCCTGAGTGCATCCTCTTCTTGTAGTTGAGCCTTGTTTGCTATTGGTAGATAAATGGGAGGGATTTACCCAGGCCAGTCAGCTACAGGGACTGGCTGTGACCGCTGAGCACCCACCTCCACCCTCTGCAGAGGATCAGCTGTGCAGGGGCAGGGTGGTGGTACTCCAGTGTGATCTGTAGCTGTCCACTGGGTGCACTGGCCCTGGACTTTCCTGGGGGGTACAGGCCAAGGTCAGCCCCCACCTAGGTTTTGCCTCAGGCACCCTGCCTGAGCTCTAAATCAATCTGGGATGGCTGCTACTTGTGCTGGGCTTGGAGATCCCCAGGTAAAGTGAAGCTGTGACTCTAATCTGGCTGCTGCTGGGGCTCACGGAAGCCAGCTGTTGCTTGTTTGATAGGATTTAAGAGCCAAGACCGACCAGCCATTCTTATGGTAAAGCAGCTTCAGTGGGCCCATCAATTGGATGGGAAAGAGCCTCTGGGAATCTCCAAGGCAGGTTAGACAGTATTAGCCAGATTGATGGAGTCTCAGATATGGCACCAGCTTACCAGCTCTGTGGGTGGAAGGTTTAGCAAAGGGACAGTGGCCTCTGCTTGGACCGATGCCAGACACTTCAGTCTGTCCCTTCATACTGCTGGTGCCTTTCACGCTGCTACCCCAGTGCTGGAGCTCAGAGGGAGTGAGTCTGAGTTGGTGAGTCCATGTGTGGGTTCTTCAAGAGGAACTTCTTGGGGCTCCAGAAGTTTCTTTCACTGACTCAGTCCCTGCTGGTATGCACAGCCAGAAGTTGTGGGGACTTATCTTCCTGGCATTGGAATCCTGGACCAGGGGGCCTGGTGTGGGTCTGGGACTCCTTGCTCCCAAGCTGCCCCTCCCAAATTTTTATCCACATGGGTGTTGGACCAGCCCACTCAGCATATGTGCCCCTCCTACCAGTCTGAATGGATGTGTTTTGTTTTTTTTTTAATTCCATAGTTGTCAGATCTCCATTCAGCTCAATTTCTGACATTCCTGAGTGATGGTTCTATATTTTACTTGTAATTTTGATGTGGTTGTGCAGAGGCGAGCCATGTCTACCTATGCCACTATCTTGACCAGAAGTCCAAGAATTGTTTTTCTATTTCTGGGGGAGGGGGAAGCTGTAGAAATTTTGATAGGGATTCCATGAATTCTATAAAATGTTTTGGGTAGTGTTGCCATCTTAATACTAAGTCTTCGAATCCATGAACAACGGATGTCTCTCCATTTATTTGTCTTTTTTCACTTCTTTCAGCAGTGTTTTGTGATTTTCTGTGTATAAGCTCTTCACCTTCTTGTTTTCTCTTATTTTTTAATATATTTTATTCTTTTTGATGCAACTGTAAATTGGGTAGCTTTCTTAAATTTCCTTTTCAGATTGTTCATGGCCAGTGTTAAAAAACACAATTGATTTCTATGTGTTGGTCTAGTACCCTGCAATTTTGCTGAATTCCTGTATTAGCTTTCTGTGGATTCTTTAGGATTTTCTACATATAGGATAATGTCATTTGTGATAGTGATAGTTTTACTTCTTTCCAGTTTGGGTGCCAAATATTTCTTTTTCTTGTCTAGTTACTCAGGTAGAACTTCCAATGCAACATCGAATAGCAGTGGTGAAAGTAGGCACCTTTGCCTTGTTCTTGATTTTAGTGAGAAAGATCTCAGTCTTTCACCATTGAGTAGGACATTAGCTACGGATTTTTCAAAAATGCCCTTTACCATGTGGAAGTACTTGAGAAGTATTCCCCTTACTATTTTGAAAAAGTTTACAAAGGATGGTGTTAATTCTATTAGAAGTTTGGACTTTTCTTTGTTGGAAGGTTTTTAATTACTAACTAAGTCTTTATCTGTTACAGGTTTATTGAGATTTTCTATTTCTTTTATTTAAAAAAATTATTTTTAGAGAGAGGGGAAGGAAGAAAAAAAGAGAGGAAGAGAAACATTGATATGAGACAGAAACCTTGATCTGTTACTTCTCACACGTGACTTAACCTGGGACCAAACCCACAACCCAGGCATGTGCCTTGACCAGGAATCGAACTGACGCCTTTTTGCTTTGTAGGATGACACCCAACTGAGCCACACTGTTACCAAATGCGGACCCGTTTGTAGAGGTACTCAGATACTGTTAGCGAAACAACACCCCACTTTCCCCGGGTTCCTCTGTTCTAGGTTCTTTGCCCGCTGCCCTTGAAAATTACGGCTCTCAATGCCGGAGTTTGGTGAAAGAACTGTTTATTCAAAAGTTATACAGGTTTTTTTAATAATGGCTAAATGTCACCGTTAAATCTCAAAATCCCTTTAAAACGCCCACCAACACATACAGTCCTGCCTTCCCCTCCTTAGCCCAGTCAGACCAGTCAAGGGTACTGTCCTTCCGTGGAAAAAGAACAGAAGTCCCGAGCTCAGCTACGCAGGCCTCTCGCGGTTCCCAGCACCATCAGCTGTGTCGCCAGTTCTTAATCCGAAACCCTGTGGCACCTTCTCATGGCCTGCCAGCAAGAGTCCTTTCTCCCCTCTCCTTCCAGTAAAATCTTCACATAGTTCCCCTCTGGCGTGGAGCGAACCATCTCCCAGCTCTCAGGCACAGGCGTTATGTAACTGGGGGCTCCTTCCCAGTCAGCTCCGGGGCTTTAAGTATGCAAACCTTCCCGTTAGCCTTATTTAGATGCAAAATAACTGTCTTTGCATATCATGCGTGAAAGCTCTCTTGCTGTTATTGACATGCAAAGTGACTCAATGGCCTTGCTCCATGGCAGGTGTGAAGCTGGCCTGTTATTGATAAGCAAAGTAACTCCGAAAGGCCCTACTCCACAACTCCCTTCTAAACGGCGCCCGCCTTGGGATGGGGGAGGGAGAATATCCTATATTTTTCTTGGACACCCCGTATTCTGAACACCCTAACAAATCCCCCTTTAAGGGTAGCCCTCTTACAACACTGTCAGGGCAGATTTTCTACTTCTTGAAGCACTTTGGGTAATTCGTGTTCCAGGAATTTGTTTATCTCATCTAGGTTACCTAATTTGTTGGTGTATAATTGTTCATAGAAATGCGCCCACTTTCATTTCTGATTTTTTGTTTTTACTTTGAATCCTCTTTTTCTCTTGGTCAGTTTAAGTAAAGGTTTGTGGGTTTTGCCGATCTTTTCAATAGAACAACTTTTGGTTTCAAAAATTCTGTCTATTGTTTTTCTAGTCTCTATTTTATCTTATCTCTAATCTTTATCATTTCTTCCTTTTGCAAGCCATTGGTTTAGTTTCATTTTTTTAAGTCCTTAAAGTCAGGGTAATGATTTGAGATTTTTCCTTTTTTTTTTTTTTTTTAAGATTTTATTTATTTACTTTTTAGTGAGAGGGAGAGGGAGGGAGAGAAACATCAATGTGTGAGACATACAAGTTGTCTCTTGCTCACCCCCAACTGGGGACCTGGCCGATGACCCAGGCATGTGCCGTGACTGGGAACTGAACTGACAGCCTCTCAGTTTGCAGGCCGGCACTCACTCCACTGAGCCACACCAGCCAGGGCCCTCTTCTTTAACGTAGGTGTTTTTAACTATGAATTTCCCTCTGGGCACTGCTCTCGCTGCATCGCATATGTATTCATATGTGGTGTTTTCATTTTCATTCATCTCAAAATAATGTAATTTCATTTGTACTTTCTCCTTTGACTCACTGGTTGTTAGAAGCCATGTTTTTAAAATTCCACATATTTGTGAATTTTTCAGTTTTCCTTATTCTATTGATTTCTAATCTCGTTTCATTGTAACCACAAAAGATACTTTGTATGATTTAAGTCTTCTTAAACTTATTGAGGTTTGTTTTTGGTCTAACATATGATCTATCCTGGAGAATAGTCCATGTGCTCTTAAGAAAAATGTATATTCTGCTGTTATTAGGTGAACTGTTCTATATATGTCTGTTAAGTCAAGTTGGTTTATGATGTTCAAGTCCTCCATTTCCTTACTGATCTTCTGTCTGATGTTCTATCCGTTCCTGAAAGTGGATTATTGAAGTCTCCAACTATTGTAGTATTGTCTATTTCTCCCTTCAGCTCTGTTAATGTTTGTTTTATATATTTTGTGGTTCTGTCATTTGGGGTGTATATGTTTATAACTTTTATTTTCTTGATGATTTAACCCTTTTATCAATATATAATGTCCTTCTTCATCTCTTGTAACAATTGTTGACTTAAAGTGGTTTTTTTTTATCCTCCCCCAAGGTATGTTTATTGATTTCAGAGACGGAGGGAGAGAGAGAAACACTGATGTAAGAGACAAACGTCAATCAGTTGCCTCCCATACATGCCCCAACCAGGGATAAAACACACAACCTAGTTATGTGTCCTGACCAGGGATCAAACCCGCAGCCTTTGGTGTATGGGATGATGCTCCAACCAAATGAGCCACGTGGCCAGGGCTGAAAGTCTGTCTTTTTTTTCTTGGCATGGCTGCCCAGCAATTTTTGGGTTCCTATTTGCATGGAATATCTTTTTCCCCCCTTTCATATTTCAACCTATTTGTCTTTGGATCTAAAGGGAGTCTTTTGTATACAGCATAAATAGTATAATCATGTTTTTTCATCCATGCTGACAATTTCTGTCTTTTAATTTGTGAATTTAATCCATTTACCTTTAAAGTAATTACTGCTAAAGAAGTACTACCTTCTTACATTTTGCTATTTGTCTTCTATAAATTTCATAACTTTTTGTACCCAAATTCTTCCACACTGCCTTGTTTGATTTTTTTCCCACGTATACCATTTTGATTCTCCTTTTGTTTCCTTTTCTGTGTATCTTCTTAGTTGTTTTCTTACTGCTTACCCTGGTCATTATAATTAACATCTTAAATTCATGTAATCTAGTTTGAATTGATACCAATTTAGCTTCAACTGTGTATTATTAAGGGTTCTTTAGAGGAACAGAACCAGTATGTGAATGTGTGTATCTATACATATATACACATATATCTAGATTTAATTTTAAGGAATCATAGATTTATTTTGAGGAACTGGCTCACATGATTATGAAGACTGGCAAGTCCAACATCTGCAGGGTAGTTTAAGATTCACTGACTGCTTCCCTGGTTAGTTTCAGGGGTATCCAATCTGGGGCCCACGGGCCACATGCATCTTAGGATAGCTATGAATGCGACCCAGTACAAAATCATAAATTTACTTAAAACATTATGAGATTTTTGTGTGTGTGACTATGTGTTGCAATGTATTTAACGTGTGGCCCAAGAGAACTCTTCTTCTTCCAGTGTGGCCCAGAGATGCCAAAAGGTTGGACACCCCTGGTTTAAGTATATGATTAGAATCCATAATTCTATAAGTTGATTCTGTTATATGGAACCACAAAAGACTCCAAACAGCCCCAGAAATCTTGAGAAAGAACAAAGTTGGAGGAATCACACTACCTGATATCAAACAATACTACAAGGCCATAGAAATCAAAACACCATGTGCATGATACTGGCATAAAAACTGACCTATAGATCAATGGAACAGAATAGAGAGCCCAGAAATAAACTCATGTCTTTATGGTCAATTAATATTTGACAAAGGGGGCAAAAACACAATGAATAAAGATAGTCTATTCAATGGTGTTGTTTGGGAAAATTGAACAGATACATGCCCAAAACTGAAACTAGACCGCCTTCTTACACCACACACAAGAATAAACTCAAAATGGGTTAAAGATTTAAATGTTGGACTTGAAACTATAAAAATCCTAGAAGAAAACATAGGCAGTAAAATCTTGGACATTCCTAGTGGCGATATTATTTCTGACATATCATCCTGGCCAAGGGAAAAAAATGTTAATAATAAAAAAATGGGACTACATCAAACTAAGAAGTTTTTGCACAACGAAGGAGACCAGTAACAAAATGAAAAGACAACCCACTGAACGGGACAACATATCCACCAATGATACACTGATAAGGGGTTAATATCCAAATTTTATAAAGAGCTTATAAAACTCAGTACCAAGAAAACAAAGAATCTAATTTAAAACTGGGCAAAGGACCGGAATAGACGCTTCTCCAGAGCGGACATACTGACTGCAAATAGACGTATGAAAAGACGCTCAATGTCACTAATCATCAGAGAGATGCAAATGAAGACCACAATGAGTGAAGACCTCACACCTGTCAGAATGGCCATCATGAATAAATCAAGAAACAACAAGCGCTGGCAGGATGTGGAGAAAAGGGAACCGTTTTTCACTGTTGGTGGGAATGCAGACTGGTGCAGCCACTCTGGAAAGCTGTATGGAGTTTCCTCAAAAAATTAAAAATGGAACTGCCTTATGACCAAGTGATTCCACTTCTGGAAATATATCTGAAGAAACCCAAAACACTAATTCAAAAGAATAGTCTCACTCCGCAATGGACTAGAACTGCTATGTTCACTGCTATGTTCACTGCAGCGTTATTTACAGTAGCCAAAATCTGGAAGCAGCACACGAGCCCATCAGTAGATGAGTGGGGGGAAAAAGGTGTAGTACATTTACACAATGAAATTTTTTTTAAAAGACCATAAAAAAAAAAGAAAGGAAATCTTACCCTTTGTGATAGCATGGGTAGACCTGGCGAATATTATGCTAAGTGAAATAAGTCAGGCAGAAAAAGACAAGTACCATATAATTTCACTCATATGTGGATTCTACTGAACAAAATACACTAATAAACAAAAGTGATTCTGTCATTTTTATCAGTTTATTGGTTGTTACATTGGAGGCACTGATTCTTGGAGCACCCACCTCTGCCATTTTCCATGACGTCAGATTGTTTTAACTTTTAATTCTGAAATTATTATAGATTCACAGGAAGCTGCAAAGATGGTACAGGAATGCCCTGTGTACCCTTCACCCACTTCCCCCTAATAATATCTTACATAATTACAATATAATATCAGAACCAGGAATTTAACACATATAACACAATGAATTTTTAAAAGTTTTTATTTATTTATTTTAGGTAGACAGAAAGGGAAGGAGAAAGAAAGGGAGAGAAACACTGATGCATAAGACATTCATCAATTAGTCGTCTGTCACACGCCCCAGATGGGGACCTGGCCCATAACCCGGGCATGTGCCCTAGCCGGGAACCAAACTGGTGAGCTTTCATTCTGCAGGCGGGCACTCAATCTCCTGAGCTGCACCAGCCAGGGCCAACACAGTGAGTTTTAAAAGAGTGCTTTAAACCAGACTTAGCCACATGAAGTTTCACATCAGGCATAAGAAGATCCTAAAAGCATTCAGAGGGAGAAAAAAAATCCATATATGGAGAATCAAGAAACAAAGTGCAAAACAATGGAGCAATGCCTCTAAAATTTAGAGTGAAAATATTTTATCTAGAATCACATGTTCAGCCAAGCTATGAATGAAGCATAAGAACAGGAGAGACATTTTCAGATGCGCCAAGTCTTAGGAGCTACTGTAAGATGTCCTTCCCCATCTAGAATAGGACAGAGAGGAAGGAAGGGAATCCAGGAGACAAGGGTTCCAGGAAAGGAGGCGGGCCAAGGAAATGCCCAGGAATGAGGACAGCCATGTGGCTGCGTGGTCAGAGGACAGCGAGACGAGGCTTCCAAGAAGGAGAGCGCCAGGAAAACCAGAAAGGGACGTGCTACCTAAAAGGTGTGACCTGTGGAGAATGATGTTGCCGGTTACTGTCGAGAGTGGGTTAGCAGCGCAGAAGGATGCAGCCAGAGACTTTGAAAAAATAAATAGGTGAAAAAAAATAAGATTAGTATTACATTCAAGGGAAAAAAGTTACATTAAAGAAAACATAATTATGGTATTTAGGTTTGGCTTGGTAATAAACAACAGTAATGCATTTACAAAATTCTGGAAACTATGAATGTGCTTTTCACCGTAAATTATAATGTAGCTATATTGGAGAAATGGGGGAGGGAGAAAAGATATAAAAGAGGTAAAATAATAATCTACCCCAACAGGAAGTCAACAGATAATATCTAAAATAGCTGAATCAAGAAATACTACAATATGCTTATTTATTTAGAAATCTAGCAGTAAATGGCAGAAACTGCCAAGGAAGTTCAGAGTCCTCTCCGAAGGGTCTAACCTTGCTGTGCAGAAGGGGTTAGAGAGTTCTCTTTTGTCGTAATTTTTTAAGCTCTCTTTTACTTTAAGCTATGTGCATAAACAGCCTGATAAAAATGTATTTTCATTTTGGATTGGAAGTACTATTACCAAACAAAAAGTAATATCTAATAAAATACAGTGAAACACAGTTCTACCCACCCTTTCTGGAGAAGGCCTTCTCTGAAGTTTATAATTTGCAACATATTGAAAGAGGCTGTACATTTTACTCTGGAAAATGGGGAAATTAAAACTCCCAGTTTGGAAGTGCCTTGGACCTGACGGGACAGCAGAGTGTTTAAAATCACAAGTACTGTTGCTGCCACCTCCTAACAGTGGCTCGCCCTGAGGACAGGTCTGAACGGCGAGAAGTGACACAGGCCTTCGGCACTTGGGGTCGCTGGTCCTGGGATGGCAGGACAAACTAGTTGCAGGCCAAGGACAGAGTGCTTTGCCCTCCTGACCAGTTCTGCCTCTGACTGGAAAGCTCACTGTGCTGCAACCACACACACCACTGTTGGGTGTGGACGCCCCTACTGTAGCATGTGCAGATTTTCTGCAGTGATGAGGGGAAGAGAAGGGTACATGGTGACACCATCTCCAACGTCAGATGGTAGCCGGATACGTGTGAGGAGGCTGGTGGCGAAGACCGTCATTTAGGAGGCACGGGAGGGGAATGGGGAGTTAGCTGAAAAGAGAAAAGCTATTTAGTGAGGTCCCAAGAACTGGCAAGAAAGAGCTGGGAGCTGCCGCTAAGCAGAAAATGGACAAGGCACAGGAACAATCGAAATGCTGCCATCGGGCAACTGGGTTGTGAGCCGGGCCGGCTGCCAGGACCCTGGCTCAGCACTCGGGACGACCAAGCGGGAGCTTTATGGTCCTTGTCTTCCTCCTGTCAGAGGCCTCCTTCCTCTGAGTCTCACTCCGCAATGGACTAGAACTGCACCCGTGCCTCAGCTGGGCCTTCTGTCCTGGGAGGTCACCGCGAGCAGCCTGGCAGAGGCTGTCCACGGGCGCACAGCGGGCTCCAGCAGGTTCCACACTTCTTCCCAGACGGGGCTGTTGAACCGCATTCAGGACTCACTTCTTTCTCCCTTTCTTTTTTCTCTCTTTCTTTTCTCTTTGATTTTTTGGGTGAGGCATCTGCTTAAATATTGAAGCAGGTCAGTATGAGGAAAGCGAATGTGACAGAGTCCACAACTCAAAGCGATACCATCACACCTACCATGCTGCCCACACACACCATGCGCGCCCAGCAGACAGGCCCCCACATGCGGTCACCTCAGTGGGGTGTCCAGGGAAGAAAAGAGAATCAGTCATAGACCATGACTTTGGGTTCAAGGTAAAGGTGTCTGGCAAACCTAAACTTCAGGGATTTAAGAAGAATCAGCAAGAAGCTCTAAGAGAAGCCTGAACCCTGTGGCTCTTGTTCGCTGACTGAGGCACCAAATGTGTACACAGATGCTGCTGACAGCCGGCCAGCCAGACTGACTGGGAAGCAGGGCCCAGATCAGCACAGCGAGGAAGGCCACAGGGTGAGGGGCTTCAAGGCAGGAGAGTAAGGATTTCCCAACCGGAGGGCGGCGGGAAACTCTGGCTTTCCTATGAGGGAGGAAGATCGCTGCTGACCAATGAAGTATCAAATCGGTTCTGACAGGCCAGACGCTGCCAACCCACAAAGGAAGGGATGTTTGTAGAGCTCCAGGAGGTGCTAAAAATGGCTTTGGCCACTAAAAGGAAATGGCCAGTGGCAGGCACATGGCCAGGTGCTGGCCTGAGGGAGCAAGGAGGGGGGCCAACGTTCTCCTTGCAGCACTGGTGCAAGGGCACAGCGTGGCCGGTGTGAGAACATGTGCAAATATTTAAATCCTACTCCAAATGAAAAAGCCCTGCCATTATCTCAGCCTTTAACATTGTCTGGACCTAATAATGAACACCTCTTTATTATGCACAAGTTGTAGGAAATGTAACCAAGTACTTCATTAGAGACCAGATAACAAGCATTCAGGTTTCCCTTGAAAATAAACCCTGCCATGGAACAAGGAGGTGAATTAGGAAGAGGATGAACCCAGTGGTTTTCTCTCTACAGAAGATACCGTGGAGCACAGGGCTGGGGACTTGCGTGCAGCTCCACCTCCCATGCACCCTTCCAGCACCGCACACCAGGCACGTGCACAGCAAGCTGCGAAATTCTCTACCAGGTTAAAGAATAGCGTAGTTACCACCGTTCATCGCATGGTGCAGGTGCAGACCCCGTTAGCTCACAGCGCTTTCAGAATTTTCAATTATCCACTCAATAGCAGCCCACCCCTGGAGCAACACAGAAGGATTTCAACATGGTGTAAGGAATCTGCCTCTCCTGCAGATGGCAGCTATAAGCCTGTAACTGAAACGGCAGAAGGAAAGTACTGCAATTCAAAGATACAGCAGTGACTATTTGTGAGCCATCTTTCACTCTAAGCAGGCAGTTTCTCAAGTTCAGAAATAAGGTGGTATGTATTCTGCCTAAAATTCTTGCATCGGGTTGGGCTACGCTGGCACTGGTTCCTCTGATCCACACTGTCACCTCCTGAGTGCAGGATGAGGGGCAACTGCAGCTACCCTCATGGCCTCCTTCATGCGCTGTCCCTAAACCGAGGCTCCTGGACCGCTGGACGACCTGCCTCTCCATCTCCATCTCCTGTGCCCACCCTCAGGCTACCAGCTGTGCCAGGCATCTCCCCAGCTGACCGGGGAAGCTGTCAAATCATAACTATAGCTAGAGGCAGGACTGAGTCTCTATCAGGGCTTCCACACAACAACCCCTAAGATAAGTGAGTAAAGGAAGTTTAGTTGGCTGCACCAAGTTTACCCTAATTTTTCTCAAAGGTCTGAAGTCTGGCCTCACCCAGTATTCATCTCCTCCTGGACACACAGATCAGTAAGGTTCTGTCTCCTCCCTGAAAGACTTGCAGTGCAGCTTCGGGCACTGTGGTTCTCCTGCCTCCCCTGAACAGAGAGCTAAGCTAGTGCATACATTTCTCAAATTGGAGTTTTCTAAGCAACGGGGCAGACTGGGCTCTTCTAGACTAAATGCAAGCTGTAAGCGGTTTTCCACTAAGCTGTGACTTAAGCACGGTCGGGAGGGAAATACAGCTTCCCCAAAATGAAGAGTCACTTCTGACTGAAAAGGAAAAGGGAGGAGAAAGGGGGAGGGGAAAGGTCAGGGGTGGGAGCAAAGTAAGGAGAGCCTGGGGAAGATGTGAGCCTATGAGGTAAGCTGAGGTAAAAAGCCATGGCCCCGCTCTGGGGAGCGGCATTATCGTGAACTTGCACACATCCAAGCTCTCTCCAGCTACTCTGCTGGAGAGGGGCAACCGGGATTCCCTGAGGAGTCTGCCTCGCTAAGGCTGAGTCCTCCCCCTAGGGACCCTGGGGAGGATGGCCTCCTGGCCGCGTCCCTTCTCATCTCACCTCCACCAAGCTCACTCCCCAATCTTGCAGAGCCTGGCAGCTGACTCCAGGGAAACCTTGCAAATGGAGAGGTTTGGCCAATGCCACATTATGCCTATTAAATATGAAAAATCCCGAATATCCTGCCTGACAATGCAAACATCTTTTTGATGTGTGGGGTTTGTGGGATTAACTTAGCATACGGTATTTTGGCTCTTTGCCTCGTCTGGGTTTACCCTGTACCTTTCCCTCGGATGGTCTCCTTTGCCTCTGGTTTTGAATGTAAATGTGGAACATGCAGTGGCATTACAAGCTCAACTAGACAGAGGGTGCAGCACTCACAGACGTATGGGACTGCGCGTTTGACCTGCTCATTCTGGCACTTACCAGCTACAGCACACACAGGGCCCAAACTGGGATTCATACCTTCTTTGCATTAGATGATATCGTGTTGGCCATTAAGCTTTCCAGATAGCTGCCAAAGCTGATCCCCTTCACGGTGATGATGGCTTCTTGTGTGAGCACAGTCCTACGGAAGAGCGAGAAGTAAAAAGCTGAGCGGCCCTAAGAGAGGGGAGGCTCCACCCCACCCTGACCTTGGAGTTCAACATGTCAATGCCAGGGTGAGACCACGTACATTTCAGGGTTCTCTGGATGAGGTGTGTACACCAACCTCTCGTTCACCGACACCAAGTTTGTGAGTGTGATCTTAAAAAAAGGAACAATGGCTTTAGGTTCTCCTCTTGCATTTCTTCCCAAATCATCTGCCCAGACTCTTCCATCCCCAAATCAGCACTTACTGAAGCCAGAACAGAAGAAACTTTTAGGCCCCGGGGAAACTGTGTTCTGGCTGCTGCTCCTGGTGACTGTCGCTTGCCCTCTCTCCACACCCCACCCTCGCCTGAGTTAGGCCTGGCCTTCAAGGGACAGGTATCCCCGCTTTTTGAAAGTTTGCGTATTCTACTTTGCTTTTAGGAAAGACCTACATTAGTCCCTGTTTTCGCTAACTGAAAGAAATGTGAAGAGGATCTTTACTTTTATGAAGAAAGGTGAAAAGCAAAAACAGCGTTCAGCGTTTGTTTTGCAGCCAGTCCTCGCAGAGGCAGTGCGCACCCCAAGCAGTGAGAGGGCCTCGCCCAGCTCCTTCCCCAGGAACCACACTCAGCATCTCAGCAGCAAGCGCCACAGCTGTGAGCCGTGTCTGTGGTCATCCGTGCTTTATCTCCATTTATTTGGTGCATCGTTACCAAGGTGTGTCCTAAAGTAAATCGCTTCTTCACGTTATATCACTTTGGCTTCCCTAAGGTCTCACAGGAACGCTCTCCTTTCGGATAGCGGGGGGACCTGTATTTTCAAACTGCCAAACCCTCCCAGAAAAGGACACAATATTCTCGGGTTAGCAAGCAGGTGAACAAGCAGGAGGCTTCCCCCCGACCAGTGGCAGACTCTGGCTTTGCGACACTCTGTCCCAGGGGGTTCACAGCGAGGGGCCCTAACTCTGCACGGACTGTGGCGGCAAGGTTGTGTGTCGTCTCCTCCAGCGCTGTCTCCCACCAACCAAGTAGCCACTCACGTACATTTTAAATATTTTCTGTTAAAACCTATTTAAAAATTGGAGCTCTAGAACAGTGCTGTCCCACATAATTTTCTATGATGTTAGAAACTTCCTACATTTCTTCATTGTTGAAGCCACCAAACATGTGTGGCTAATGAACACCTGAAATGTGGCTAGTGTGACTGAGGCAATTATTTTTTAATTCTGCTTAACCCTAATTAATTTAAATGGAAATAGCCACATGTGGCTGCCACATTGGCCACTGGAATTTTATCCTTGTGAAACCCAACATACTCTCTAGCAAAGAGCCAATTCCAATATAAGACAATTTTTTAAAAAAATGTAAGTGGTTAAAGGCAATATAATCTTCTACCACTAATAAACTTAAAGCACTTACGTTTTTTGGCTCATGTAATAATCTTTCACTGAACTCCCCTGCCTGGCCTCACTGCTCTGGCAAAGTGGTTATCTGGGAAATCTCTTTCCTCCTATTAATTGCAAAGTAATCAAGGGTCTCATTTGTTAGTTATGACAGCGTATGGAAATATTTAACAACATTAACAATTAAAATTGGATTAGGTATTATCACGGTATGTGCAATATTTTTATGTCAGGCACTGCATTTTATAACCCTTATTTCCCTTCATCCATCCTCATAACAATGCTATGAGGTGTCTGGGTTTTTCTGAAACAAGGGATGTGAGATCCAGAAAAGGTTAATAAGGAATGTACACAGTCATACAACTTATTCAGTGATAATTTCAGGACATAGGCTCACAACTGTCCTCCTCCCTGTCCTGTTTCCTTTCCGCTAGACCTCACTGTAGCACGAACAATCCTTCTTTACTGAAAACTCAGCTTTTGTGAAGGACAAAGTGGAATTTTCCAAGTAGCGGAGAGAAAACACAATATGTAAATTGTCAGGAATGGCGGGTAGCAGGGGGACACCTGCAGGGCTCCCTGTGACTTCACACAGGAAGGGCTGCCTGGGACAAGGGAGGGGGTCATTGGCAAAGGCCACAGATGGTATGCTGAATACTGCAAGTGGTTCAGAACCTAGCCTTCCAGCACACAGTGACAGGATCCACACAGCAGCAGGATTTTATAAAGCAATCCATGTTCCAAGCCCGTGCATTCTCCCCAACATGTTTTATGAATGTGCATTAGGCCAATATAAGTTTTTTTCAATTGAGAGAAGTGAGAAGAAGTGAAGGACGTGAGCTGCTTTTAAATTACTGCTAAATCCAGAGAAAAATAAAATACAATTACTGCTAAAAATCACCTCTGCTATTGGAAGCCAGTATAGCAGTTATCCTGGGTGTGGGGGTGGAAATCCTGGGAAGGAGCAGGGGCGGGCGTGGGGGGCTGCAACGGCTCATCATGTCCTGTCTCCTGATCTGTCTGCCAGTTACATAGGTGTCACTCTGTCACAATTCATCCTTATGTGCATTTTTCTATACATTTATTGTACTGGAATAAAAAGGTAAGTAAAATACTACTAAAGTTCAGCCTATTAAAAATAAACGATCACTTAGACCAAAGACGGGCTGGAAATAAAATTAAATGAAGTCATTACGCACCATCACCAAGACATACCAAGCACCTTTTTCATCTTAGGCCATTGCTTACATTGGTGGAGCAAAGTTCCATTTTCCTTTCCACTGGGTCCACAACAGAATGTTCTTTGATATACGTCAAAGTCCTAGTGGTTCCCAAAATCTAAAAAACAAAGCAAATCTAGCTGTGTTTTATGTAATAATGATGTGTTAAATTTTCATTTTGTAGCATCAAACACAAAATGCCATTTCATGTCCTAATTCATTCATCTACACAGCAGGGGGTGTGGCGAGGAATGCGCCCTGAGCGGCAACTTCAGGTTTCTGTTCTAGCTGGTGGGACAGACATTGGGCAAATGAATGAATTCAAGTAAAGTTGACTGTCTGATAGTAATAAATGCTTTGACAATAAAGAAAACAGGGTGGGGTGGGCAGGAGTGCAGGGAAGGCCCCTCTGCCAGTAGCAGAGCCTGGGAGGCGGGGAGGGTGCCATGCAGAGTTTTGGGGTTGGCAGGAGGGTGGGCCACATAAGGAGGTGGTGGGAGGGCAGCCGCCTGTGAGCCAAGGAGGGGCTGAAACAGACCCATCCCTCATGGGTCTCAGAGGAAACCACCCTGCCGGCATCTCACTGTCAGACTTCCAGCCTCCAAAACAGGGGGAAAGCAAATATCTGTGATTTAAGCCCCCAATCTGTGGTATTTTACTATGGCAGCCTGAGAAAGCAGATCCAACGCTGTGGAGAGATGCAGGAGAAGATCTGGGGGGGAGAGGGGGCGCTAAGGGTGTGGGAGCCACGCCATGTGTCAGATGTGCCAGGACTCATGGAGATGGAGAGTTTAATGAAGTTTACAGAGAAACAGATCATCTCTTGGGCTTCCCAGAAACCCAGGTTGGGTGCCATGGGTCCCAGGGAAGGTTGTCATTTCCTGCAGATGGGTGCCAGGCAGGGCAAGGCAGGCATCGCCAGAGTGATGCAGGTACAGTGGGAGCAAGGCAGGTGCCGGCAGGGGCAGGCCGCTTCAGGCTCACCGCTCTCACGAGGCCGGGCAGCCCCCACTCAGTGCTGAGAAGGCGGTGGCTGTGAAGCCGGCCGCAGCCGTCCACGCTGCGCTCCAGCACATCGACTCCCACGACACAGGGGTTCATCGGATTTGGGTACTTCCTCATGGCAGCTTTGATGACCGTGTTCCAAGGGTGGCTGGAGGGAAAATACAATCATCCAGCAGCATCAGCAGGCAATCCCTATGATTTGTAAAGTGTTCCAGAGTGGCACTGCAAGCCAGAAATGCTGTGTGCCACAGCGTGAAATGAAAAGAAATTTTTTTTTTTTTGGTTTTAACTAAAGATATATTCAAACAAATATATCTGAGGAGTCTGGCCCCAGACCCAAATCCTGGATCCCGTGATCCTTCGGAGCCAGCCTCAGGCAGTCAGAAGGCTTTGCCACCAGGCCTTGCCGGGGACTAGGGCACAAACAAGAACCGGGCCCTGGCGGCTACACCCAGCAGGTCCGCAGCCCTAGTCCAGGCGCCTCCCTGCAGAGGCTTCCTCAGCACTGGCGGCCCTTGGCTGCGGGACGTCCCTTTCCTGTGGCGCAGCACTTGTCCTGTCCCTGCACTTCCACCTCCCTCTTTGTCCTCCCTCCAGTCCATAAAGAGGCAAATGCTTTAGTTTGCTGCTACTGGGCAGTGTGACAATTATCCCCATCCCTGGCCTGTCACCTGCCCTCCCCCTGCTGTTCCGTGGGGGTGATGAAATTCTAGGGACCTGGCACCATTTCTGAGTCTTGCCTGCACTGCTGCAGTGAATAAATGCTTGGCTGTGACTGACTTAGGCTTCTTGTCTTAAGTGACCTCCTCAATACCTGGCAGCCTGACCCCATGATAACAGACAAACACGCCTGCTTCATGCATCTCTAGAACAGGCTACTGCTCCCAGCTGCTGATATGCTGTGAAGAAGCAATTACTTTGTTTCAACTTCCAAATGGTATGTAACTTGAAGAGGCCAAATATTGTTCTGGGTATAAAAATAAGCATCTGTGTGGGAGACTCAGGTCTGACCCCGAGGCTTCCCCCGCAGGACGCCACCATTCCTTTTCTGGCCCTGAGCCCTTGAGGTGAGGGGATGGATACCTGTGTCTCCAATTTGTTTCTTGCCATCAGAGGTCGCAAGCCAGGTACTCGCTGCCCCACTGCTTTCCCAAGCTCTGTACTTATTTAGGCTCGAAGCCTCAGACACAAGTCTGGTGGGAGCCAAGTCAGAAGCCACTGTGGTGTATTCAGGGTGAACCTCCCCACCGGCAGCACTTAATGTCCTAATTCTTCCTTCCTTCAGGTGTTCCCAGGAAGCATCCGAGCCTCCTGAAAAAAGTGTCTCGATGGCAGCGCCCTTTTTCCAGACGCACCCAGTTTTGAACAGCATGTGCAGACGCAGCCCTGACCCAAGAACTAGACCTACACGCACACATGCCCACATGAGCACGCACACACACTTTAAAAAATAAAACTGGGATCATGTTCAATATACAGACTTATAATTTGCTTTTTAGATACCTATTTTTTCTATATCATACAGCTATTTTCAGAAATGTGACATAAAGAGCTGTACAATATGTCATCTTGTGGATATTCATATTTAACCATTCCCCAATGGTAGGTTATTTAGATTGCTTCCAATTTTGCTGTAAAATAAAGACAGCAGTGAACATGTGTGTCTACTACTCTTTCAACATACCTAATTTTTCCTTAGGATAAAGTCCCAGAAATGGAGTTACTAAATCAAATATTAAAGATTATGAACATATTGAAGGGTCTTATTCCATATTTGATGTCCTTTTTAGACAATATAATTCACTGACCATTAATCTATTTTATCCTCACAGAACTCTTGTCCCAGGTCAAAAAGACGGCAGTAGGGCCCAGACTAGAACAAGGTCTCCCAGCTCCCTACTCTATTTTCTTTCCATTACATTCCGTGGCCTCTAAATTGCCAGGGCCTGATCTAGAACCCCACTCTTTAACAAAGAAATACTTTCACAAACCACGGAATCATGTCACTAACTTAATGTGTTCACTGGCTTTAGCATAAAGAGACGAAGGAGCTGAGATCTGGCTGGTCCAGCGGACTCTATAGGATACCGAGAGTGAGCTCTTCGTCCTCTGAGGAAGAGCTGTCAGGTACATGGCCAATCCAAGATCTTGGCTAAGAAGGAGAATCCAGAGACACGTGAAAGCAGAAGGGGTCCGTGTTAAACACGCAGGCAGGCCAGCCTTCTCAACAAAATGATCTGTGAGCCCTGTAAGTCAAATTTCTAAGGGTTGTTCTCAGAAAAACCATCACTTTAAGCAGAACAGGCTATGCCTTTTAAAATTACTTAAAACTATCTACAAGTTGAAGAAGTAATTGTATTAAACATATCTCCCACATTAATGTTTCTTTTATTTAGAAACCTTGAATCTGTTAGCTAATGATTTAAACTAAATACAACCTGCTTCATATACTCACATAAATAATTCCACTAATTACAGCAGGATGACCACACAAGTTAATATAGACATCCATAGAACAATGGAGGAAAAGGGTAAACATAACAACATTTTTTAAATAACAAAGTAATGACTTGGTTAAAGAGATTAGCTGAGCCCTGGCTGGTGTGGCTCAGTGGACTGAACGCTGGCCTGTGAACCAAAAGGTCACCAGTTCGATTCCCTGTCAGGGCACATGCCTGGGTTGTAGGCCAGGTCCCCAGTTGGGGGCATGCAAGAGGCAACCGATCAATGTTTCTCTCTCACATCAATGTTTCTCTCCCTCTAATTCTCCCTCCCTCCTCCTCTCTCTGAAAATAAATACATAAATAAATAAATTACTTTTTAAAAAGATCCCTGGCTTGTATAGTTCGGAGGATTGAGCGTTGGCCTGCAAACCAAAGGGTGGCAGGTTTGATTCCCCAGTCAGGGCGCATGCCTGGGTTGCGGGCTAGGTCCCCAGGGGAGGTGCACAAAAGGCAACCACACATTGATGTTTCTCTCCCTCTCTTTCTCCCTCCCTTCCCCTCTGTCTAAAAATAAAATAAATAAAATCTTAAAAAATAATAAATAGAAAAAGAAAAAGAAAATAGCTGACACTCATTCAACTGGCAAAACCCAAAAAGTCTGGACACATCAAGCACTGGAAAGGATGGCAGAGAGTGGGAAGACAAGGCCGCTGGTGACAGAAGCTGGCACAGCCCTGAGAATGCAGTTTACCTAGAGATAGCAAGAAAGCAAGACCCACCTCTCCTCAGTATTCTCAGTTGCCTGGGTTAGGCACACAAGGAACTGCTAACTAAGTTTAGAAGGAACCCGTGGTCACGACTCACGGCTCACGGCAGTCGCGGCGGAGCAGGAACCTGTCCCCAGGGCAAGGAGCCTCTGTGCCCTCTGTAAGGCAGCTACACAGAGCAAAGTGCTGGTGGCCAGGAAGGTAGGAGGATTCACTCCCTTCCCACACTGGGAGGGGGGAAGGAGTAACCAAGGCCTCTCTCTCTGCACAGTGAGGGTGTCAGAAACACGAAGTGGGATGAAATTATAGGATGTCTGGGTTTTGCCTAAAATAAACTGGAGGAAGGAACAGTGGGTGGGGACACATGAAACCAGAATGGCTGTGAGAGAATGTCAACCTGGAAGATGGCACTGGGCATCATTATTCTAGTCTCCACTTTAGAAAAAAAATCCTCACCCGAGGATATGTATATTGATTTTAGACAGTGAGAAAAGGGAAGAGAGAGAAACATCAATCAGTTGCCTTCCATACACCCCCGACTAGGGATGCAACCCATAACCTACGTATGTGCCCCGACAGGGGATCAAACTCTCAACTTTTGGTGCATGGGATGACGCTCCAACCAACTAAGCCATCCAGCCAGGGCATTCGAGTCTCCACTTTTTCATACTTTTGAAATTTCCATAATGGCAAGTTTAAAAAATAAAGAGGATAGAGGCGGCCACAAACAAAGCAAAGGGCTCCTGCACCCTACCCAAAGCGGCTCTAGACCAGAGTTCAGGATGTCTGCAAGGTCAAAACTATTTCACAGTGCTCCTAAGACATGACTTGTTTTTTTTACCCTGCTGACATTTACACTTCAAAAGCAGTGGCAAGTAAAACTGCTGGCCTCTCCCCACAAATTAAGGCCAGGGCATCAAACCACACTCATGGTCACTGCTCACTGCTGTGCACTCAGGAGACTACGCCGATGTTTCTTAAGGCTACCCATGACCATGCTCTGACTAGTGTGGCTCAGTTGATTGGGTGTCATCCTGAAAAGCGAGGGGTCGCAGGTTCGATTCCCGGTTGGGACACACGCCTGGGTTGCAGGTTCGGTATCTGGTCTGGGAACGTGCATGAGGCAGCCGATGGATGTTCCTCTCTCACATCAATGTTTCTCTCCCTCCCTTCCCCTCTAAAAGTAAATAAATAAAATCTTTAAAAATAAAGATATCCATGATGAAACAGTAAAATTACTCATTTGATTTCCTGAGTCCTTTTCATTAATTTTAACCATATCATAAATAAGACCCAAACTAGGATTAGATACTCCAATATGCTTGGCCCTAAACCTAAACAACTTATATAACAAAATTATTCACCGGAGCACTACTAGCTACAGCCTAAAATTCAAAGGACTTGATGGTGCTTTACATCCCTCTAGAAGAGTCTGTTCTATAACCAGTAAATCCCAATAAACCTCAGCAACCCTTGCCAATTCAGCCTATATGCCACCATCTTCAGCAAGCCCTAAAAAGGAACTATAGTTGGCACAAACATATGACATAGAAGGCCACAGGGAGCACGCACGGAGTGCGTCTGCTGGGCACGCAGGCCTGCGGCGGCCAGGGAAGTGCTGGGCAGCTCTCTGGGCACCGCTGGCTGCTTCCTTCGACGCCTGTCATTTCTACTTGAAACAACTCCGGGACAAATTTTGGTTATTAGTCTGGGGTGTCTGGCAGACATTTTCACAAAAATTAATGAAATGAGCCCATATTTCAAGGAAAACAACTGATAGTATTTGTTGCCAAAAATAACATTTGAGTGTCAAGCGAAAATTGGAATTTTTGAAAACCTGTATCCACTCCCGGGACCTAATGACAGCCCCATACTGTAACCAGGTGAACTCGTATATTCCAAATGACCGGTGTGAGATGCCACAAAATCACACACCGGCATAAGGCTCATTCAAAGCACAGGATAGGCCAGCTACTCTGGTCATTATGGTTTCAGAGTTTACACTGTAACTACATTGAGAAGCTACCACTTATTTTGTTGTAGTAGCAAAAAGTAGCCACAAATATTTTTGAAAACTATTAAAATACTCCTACCTTGTCCAATAGGGTTTTATTCGCACACTGTGTGAGGCTGGCTTTTATTCATATACTGCCACCAAAACAACAGACTGTGAAACCCTGAAGCAGACGCAGATATGAGTATCAAGCTGTCTATTAAGCCACTATAGAAATGAGCAACCCCGCCCCCAAACTAACAACAAAAAAAACACAAAAAACACACACACACACAAGGAAATAGTATCACTCTTTTTATTTGGAGAGTTTGGAAAACATAGGGTTTTTAAAAAATAAAAATGTCATTTATGTTAGTCTGTTTACTGTTAATTTTAATGAATTAATAAATATTATTTAATTTCTCAGTTTTAATTTCAAATATGGTAAATAAAGATACCTATAACTCACATAAACAAAAATTGTTTGGAGTCCCCAATATTTTCCAAGAGTGTAAAGAAGTCCTGAGGCTGAAGAGTTTGAGGATTGCTGGCCTAAGTGGGTCCTTGACGAAGTTGACCAGAGATACATACACAGGTGGTCACTGCAGTATGGTGTGTAATAAGGGGGGAAGCTTACTGTCCTTTCAATAAGAAAAAGGATGAATTCTAACATTCGTACAATGGAATATTATATAGCTATGACACACACACACACACCGCATATAGATCTCAAAACCATGCTATTGAGAGGAAAGGGAAAAATTGTCAAAAGGTCTGTACAGAGGATGTCACTGATTTCTACTTTAAAACAATAAACACAGCACACATAAATGTAGCCAAATGGAATATATACCTTCAGAGGAATACCCACCAAATTCATAATCTTATCTGCCTGTGGTGGGAGAGAGGGGGCTAGTGCACTGGGGAGGCGCTTCAACTCTGATCTGTAATGTTAAATTTCTCTTATTTAAAAAAAAAAAATGTGGTGAGGGGAGAGGCATTCTGTTCCCTGCTTCTGGCTGGAAAGGAGGTTTGCTCTAGGGAATCATCTTCTCCAAAGCCCTTAATTCCCAGAGACAGACATTATCTACCAGGGAAAGACCTTTCCTGGTAGTTGTTGGAATTCAGAGTGCAGGTCTGTCCAGAAAGTATTCAGCCACATACTATGAGAAGTAGAGACACTTATTGGAGAAGATATGAGATACAAGAAACATTGTACACAGGACAATGACACCTCAGTGCCCTTCAAAGTAGGCACCTTGGGACCTCACACAGTTTTCCCAATTGCCATCACCTGCCCCAGCGTGTTTTCCTGAATCTCATTGACAATCTGAAATCTCTTCCCTTTCAAAGGCAATTTTAGTTCTGAGAAAAGCCAGAAGTCACAGGGAGCCAAATGTGGGCTGTAGGGGGGCTGAGTCACCTGGGTGATTTGATGTTTCACCAAAAAACTCTGTATGAGACGTGATGCATGCAGGTGCATTGTCGGGATGAAGCTGCGAATGGGAAGCTGTTGCCCATAGCTGCGGCCTCGTGAATCATCCGAACAGTTTCCAAGGAGAAATGTTCAAGCTTAATGCAAAATCTGATGCAGATTCACTGTTGTACTGCTCAATCATTTTGAATGTGAAGGCCACACAGCACTACCCCCACTGACTAGTACAGTGAAGTCATCATTGTTTATGCCTGCACATTCCAGCCCACTCTTCTTGGCTGCCAGGTTACATCAGTGACAGGAAAACCATTCTCCTTATATTAACAATGGCTGGAGTTTTTCCAGAAAGACCTCGTATATGGCCTCAGATCTCTACTGTAAATCTACTGTACTCGTTCTTTTCCTGAAGATTTTATAGGTCTACCTGAAACCTAAGTCAGTGCTATGAGGATGACATTTATACACCTGTTAACTTTTAAATGCCCCTTTCCACATTTTATATTTCAGTTCTATATATTTTAATTACTACTTAGACAATATGAAACCCTATCTAGGTAACACAGACTAATTCAAATGGTTTTCTCAAAGGGTTCTCCATTTCTGTAGGTGTGTGTATATGCTCTCTGCTGTGCCTAATCTGCAGCCCCTGGGGTTTCTTAGGGATGTGGACAAAAGAAGAAATCTTGATATGATCAAAAGTTTTTGTGCCTAATTATTTCTTGCCTTTCCAAAGCAAATTTATTAACTTTTGATCAGATAGTCATCTAACAGTAGAACACATACATAAGAGAAACAAGCAGAGAAAGAAAAGATCTATAACCCTCAAAGAAAAAACAATAAATCGGGTTTTAAAGGACTAGGCCAAGGGAGAACCCCACAATAAGCCCAGCCACAAGGCTGGGCCTCCCGTTTTGTGCCGTGCCAGTGCGCGCTACTACGTCATTGGCAGCCAGTCAGTCACAGGGGCCTACCCTATATTGACCTCGGCCAGGTGCATTCCACATTTGTCAGTTTTCATTATGGCCCTTTGCTTTTAACTTCAAAAATCAATGGCAGGGGATCAGCGCCTAGCCTACAACAGCCTGGGGGTTGGCTGAAAAGCTGTTAGCGCATAGCCGCCCTCACTTTGAAATGGCATCTAATCTCCATGAGATATGTCAGCCCTTCCCTGAGCACCTGTGTGCCAGGCACTGGCAGCATGCCAGGGATACAAAATGAACGAAGCACTGATACAGGCTACCACAGGGACAAACCTCAAAAACATTACACTAAGTGAAAGAAGGCAGACGCGAAAGACCACATGTTGTATGATTGCATTTATATGAAACGTCCAGAAGAGGCCAATCTACGGAAGCAGAAAGCAGACTAGCAGCTGCCTGGGGCAAAGGACGGCAGCGGAGAGGGGCTGCAAAAGGGCATGAGGGGTCTTTGCAGGATGATGGAAATGTTTTAAAACTGGTCTTGGTGGTGGTTGTAGAACTCTAAATATACTAAAAATTGTTGAACTGTACACTTTTAATTGGTGAATTTGGTCAATAGTGACTTTTCACAGCTGACAATTCACTTCTGCTTGTCAACCAACATTTCACTAACTTCTAGGCAGTCAACTGTTCCATGAGAAAACAGCCCCACGCCCCCCGCCTCTACAGTAAGCAGCAACTAGACTAAACTTCTCCGCTCAGCATGGAGATGGTGCCGGTTTTGTCCCACCCTTGGGAGGACTGAGATAAGAATCTCTGGAGTCATTCTCTCAAGAAGCCCCAATTGAGAAAGACTGCAGGCTGTACAAAAATTAACACTAAAATCGAATCCCATCAAGTCTTAAGATTTCATTAAAAGTAATTTAGAGGTTTTAACGTCTTGGTAAATTCTTATCACAATTTTACATAATCAAGGGCCAAAGGATGACAATTCCATTTCACGCAGTTTTACTTTTTAAAAAATAATAGTTGACTTTCCCCTGCCCCAAAATGCTTTTGTAAGCGGGGCTGGGGTATTTAAAAATCTTTATTCCTTTAGAAAATATTAAAAAATAATTTCAGAGTGTCACAAATGACTTAAGACTAAGATATCACTTAGGTCACGAGGGTGCCTTTAAACAGCTCCCAGTTTTCCATGCTAGCTTGGAGGCCTTCCATGCCCACAAGTGCATCCCATGCCACAGCCCGCCACGTGCCTTCTCCATATCTGGCTTCCTCCCGAGCTCCTGGGCCGCTGGGGACCCTTCATTCATAAAACAGGCTTAATGTTTGGGATCGGCCGCACTGCGTAATCTCAGCCAAAGATCAGGCCGCTCTACAAGCCTCTGCTCTCCTTCGGACCCTGCGCCCCTTGCCCCAAAGAAGAACGGTGTAGGCGAGATCAGACCTGGCTGGGCTGAAGAGTGCGCACTGTCACTTTGCCTGGTCCCTTCCCAGCAGGTCCACCCCACCAGGGACGCCCCGCCGAGGAAAGCGCTCCCGACCCCAGCCGTTCCGCCCTACGAGGCTGAGGTGCATCCCCGCGGCTCCGCCCTCCTTGAGCCCGGAAAGGAAAGGCCGACCCCCTCCCCAGCTCTCCAGTAATCCCACCACTGCCTCCAGCGGTCAGGCGGCGCCTCCACGGAGCAGCACAGTACCGCTTCGCCGTCTCGTTACCGGACGACACCCCTCGAAGGGGCAGACAGCCTGAGCCTCTTTTTAGGAGGCCGAGGCCGCGATCTGGGAACGGTTCATGCCAGGCAGGTAAGGCTCTGAGAGGGCCAGGTCTGCGGTCCGGCCTTTCTAGCTTCCCCCAGCAGCGCGGGGGCAGGAGCCGGCGCCGGCAGAGACCCCACGGTGGCCCGCAGCCTGACCTCACCGGAACACGTGCTCAGAGCTCCAGATCTTCATCGCCGCCAGGAGCGGGGCGCGGGGCGCGGGGCGCGGGCTCCAAGCTCCAGACGCCGGGCTCCCGGCTGCTCCACTCCGGGCGCCGCGGGTGGGCGGGACGTGTGCGGAACGGGGCGGGGCGAGAGCCGGGCGCCCTCCAGTGCCTGTCAGGTGACCAGGCGAGCTGCAGCGGCTAAAAATAGGGATGCGGGAAGCTGGTGTCCCCAGCTGCCTAGGGATCTGCGCCGCAGGGAGATTCGCAGACAGCACCTGCCGCAAGTGCGGGGACGGAGGTGGGAGCTATTCTCGTAGTTCAGGTTGTCCACATTCTTACGAAGCCTTTTCCAGCCAGGCGGTTTTCTACCTTTGGGAAATATAAAGAAAAACAAAATCTGCCCGCCCGAAAAGCTTTCCACAGGAGTAGGAAAAAAAAATAGTTACAGTATTGAATAAGCATTAACCTATAATGTGATACGCCTCACAGGCAGTCTGCTAAAGAAATTGCAAAGAGAGCAAGAAATCTCACCCTTTAACAGATACAGGCAGGTGCAACCGATCACATTCATGTTGTCAAATGAGAGGACTCCATTTCTCGCACGGAGTTCATCCTAAATTCACCTGGCAACTGCAGCGGCCATTGGTGTTTGCAAATTTATCTAAAGGGGAAATAAATTTCCCGTATTGATACAGGAGGCACGTTTGCAACTTGGAACCAGGTGCTGCCTGGAAGTTAGGCTAATATTTCAAATTGGTGGCTCCCAGGACCTTGAGAAAAAACATTCCTGGGTTGTAAAACTGGCAAAGGCCCACTTAGCTTTTAAAAACATTTACATACACCTCAAAAAGACAAAGAATTTATAAGTTTTCCAGAGTAAAAGCTCTAAGAAAAGGGAAAGGAAGGGATCTTTCTCTTTGCACCACGGAAAAAATCAACTTTTTCTTCCTAGATTTGTGTTTACCCTGCCCTACCAGAAACAGAGTTCAAGTTCAAAGAAGTGAGATGATTATTTTGAGAAGAGGGTGACCCTCTGCGGGATGAGACAGGGCATGGGAGCATGGGGGCAGGAACCGCATGGAGCTTGCTACAGAATGCAGCGCCATGCCCAGCCCAGCATCCAGTGGGCGTTGGAAGCCTGTTTGTGTGATGAGACAGTGAAGTGGAAAGAAGCCAGAAGACCTGGGTTAGGATCCTGACTACCATCCACTCACACCTAGGGCTTTACTTCAGAGCCACCTTCCTGAGTTAGTGCCACTATTTCTGTTTTATAAGTGAGCCCGTGGGGTTTCCAGGAAGTGTAAAAGTTCCCTCAGTGATCACATACGGAAGGACAGAGCTGAGATGAGCCAAGTTTACAAGATTTCCCCTCACCGCATGCTATAGTGACTCACAGTTATAACCCGGCCAGTTGTGGAACACTTCCTATACGCTAACCACTGAACTAGGCACTGTTAGGGGTTTTTTCATACAGTTTTTAAAAATTTATTTATTTTTAGAGAGGGGGAAGGGAGGGAGAGAAAGATCAATGTGTGGTTGCCTTCCACATGCCCCCTACTGGGGACCTGGCCTGAAACCCAGGCATGTGCCCTAGACTGGTAATCGAACCTGTGACCCTTTGGTTCGTAGGCCAGCACCCAATCCACTGAGCCACACCAGCCAGGGCTAGTTTGGTTTTTTAAAAGGGTCATCATTAACAATCAGCATTTTCCACAAATATGCATTGAGCACAGGGCTGAAGACATTGGGCTGGTGATGGTAAGAGTGAGAAGACTTTGTAGGTGAGACAGTCGGTGTAATGGGCTCCAGGTCTGAGAGGGATGAGCTACTGAGTTTGCTCTTCTTGCCATGTGAGGAAACTGAGACCCCACCAGTAGTGTCCTGGTACAGAGGCACACGGTTTAGTAGGGGAGCTGGGGGCCTGAGAACCAGGATGAAATGAGGACCACCTTTAGTCCCTAGATGATTACAGCAGTCTCACCACCTCGCTTTCAAATCACCTTTCTGTGTAGCTGTCAGTTCTCACCAGCCAAGCCCAGCTCAGGTGTAATCACATCTGTGCGGGTCCCCCTTTATAATTGCATCACAGCCTGTACACCCCTCTCTCCAAGACTCACCTCAACGTGTTATGATCATCTGCTTGTTTCTCTGCCTCTCCCACCAGGATACAAAACTTTTCTGGTCAGGAACTAGGTTATCATTATTCTTAGTATTTTCAGAGTCAGAAACATAGTAGATGCCCAATAAATAAATTTGTTGAAACGAAAGCTACATCCCTACTTGAAGTCCTATGCTGGTCTCTCCATTTTTGGTCAAAGTCCACCCTCTCACAACCTCACCTCACCGGGCTCCCTGCCAGTCCAGGAGCACCGGCAGCTGCTTTGTGTGGGAGCTGATTAGAAATGGAAGCCCCAGGCCCATCTCAGCCCCAGCACACAGCATCTCGGGGTGGGCGCAAGCTTTGTGGTTTTGTAACATTTCTGGAGACTCTAATGCTAACACAGACCCACTGTCAACACCCCAGGCTGACTGGGCAAGGCACTTCCTTGTCGTGTTTCAAACATTTACTCCTACTGTTTCTTCCAGCCAGAATGCACTCCTCCTTCCTTGTTTTGGAAGATGACTCCAGATAAAAAGATCAGAATATGCAAAATCCCAGAAGTATGAGGAGGTATAGTGCTATTAGGGGCCTGCACGTCACCTGTGAATCTGGATTCTGAGGTCTCAGAAAGAAGTGACAGGAGTTAAAGCTAAAGAGTTAGACAGGAGCCATGTTGCAAAGGGCCTTATACTTCAATATGAAAAGTTCAGATATTTTCTCAAAGAACATGGAGTTTTGATGGGTTCTGGTGTTTGTGATTTCTCAGGCAAAAGTGTTCAAAATACCAGCAAAATCCACAATGTAGACTTGGCTGGCCACAGGGCCTGAAGTGAAGTGGAGATAAAGATGCTCCCTAACATCTTTCCCAAGAGCCTTGTCTTCCCCAGGGCTGTTTTAGATGCTACCTTGGTGCCACAGTGTCTTCCTGCATCATAGCACCTGCTGGCCTGTCCCACAAGTGTCCGTACCTATGTCCCTGGGGAGGCATCTTGGGGAGGGGGAGCCATGCACTTTTCATCTTTCTATTTCTGGGGCCTGGAACATATGTAGTAAGGGTTTAACACAGTCATTCTACTGAGCAAATAGAAGGAACCCGCTGCACCCACCTTTTGGGAAAATAATGGAAACAGTGTGGAGAGGTAGGACGTCCATCTCAGACTCGGCTGCATACTGAAATCATCTAAGGAGGAAAGTACCTGGAATCTACTAGGGTTTTTCTATTTAATTGGACTACTAGGTAGCCTGGGTGTCAAGAGCTTGAAAATCTCCCCAGGCGATTCTAATGTGCACCTGAGATTCAAAACTATGACGTGGAGGGAGTGAAAGCCTGCGGGAGTGGAAGCTGCTGCCCTGGCACAGGGAAGAAAGGAGCGCCTGGACAGTGCAGTGGGGATGAGACTTGCAAAAAATTAAGGTCCTTATTTATAATCAATTGGGTTTAGGGGAGAAGGTACAGAAGAACTTCCCACACTCCTTCCCTCTTGTCCTGTCACCAAACAACTTTCTCCATCATCCCTGTCACTTACTGAGGACCTGGCAGCTTGGCTCATGGGGTGCCTCTCTCTAACGCCACCACTTACCATTCCAACATCTATGTGGATGATTCATCCAGAAACCCAGGCGGCTCATTCCTGCACCTCCCTAACTTTAGCTGCCTTCGTCCTAATTTCACTTCAGCCCCCCACTCCCGCCAATCTTGTGTGTGCTTTGACTTTCATCTCACACATTGCATGCTCTGACTTCTCTCTACAGAGACCCTCTGCCTCTCGAACAGAATGATGACTTTTTTTAGACTCCACCTCGCACAACAGCCAAGCACCTCCGGGAAGGCCCACCCCGCTTGCTTCCTGGCTGGCGACCCAGCTCTGGCCAGCGAGCAGGAGGGAGACTGCCAGGAGGGAGACTGCTGCGAGATTGCCAGGAGAAAGCTCATCACTTCAAAGAGCAAGCCATCTCTTCCATGGTTTAGCTCCAGGAGCTGGTGTGGCCACCTTGTTACCGGCAGGGAGATGAAATCAGCACCAAGACTGGACATGTAAAGAAATGGTCCTTAAAGATGTTACAGAACCTCTTCTCAGCAGCCTGAAACCCTCCTTAGATAGGACTTGCAGCTATGTCATAATAAATGCCCTTATTGTTTCATGCCATTTAAATCCACATCCTAGCCCGAAGTCCCTAACCAATACACCTGCCCTCTGAGCACAGCCTCCAGTGCTTCCTGTGTTTACCGCCGCTCTCACATGGTACCTGCTCTTCAACCTCATAGCCACCTCGAGCCTCTCCCATTCCAACAGCTCCTCCTGAACCTTTCTGCCTTCAATCCCTCGAATCCCCCAAATTCTAGACCATGGTTCACAGAGCACTGACCATCAGCTCTCTCCCCTCTCTGCTGGTTGACCATCAGCTCTCTCCCCTCTTCTGCTGAAGGCCGCAATCTGCCTCCTCTGGTCAGAGCCCAAACATTCTGTGCTCTTGGAGAAAAGTCACAGTCTTACAGATTGTTACACAGGGAATAACAGGTTTCATTCAAGCTCTCAATGGATACTTTGCTTGTCCCTGGTTAGCATCCTACCCCAACCCCTTGCTGACTCCCAACTTTTCCCATTCCTGCCTCCCTGGGACAGAGGCTCTCGGGTCTATTACTGCGTAACCATTTACTAACTATATGACTGAGCAAGTTGCTTAACTGCTCTAAGACCCAGTATCTTTGTCTGTAGAGTGATCGAGTGGACCACAAATGGCTATTGCCTAGCATGGTGTCAGATACATAGGAAGTGTCCAGGACACAGTAGCTATTATCCAAGCTAGACCCTGGCCTAACTACCTTTCCATCCCCCGGTCTCAGGTGACCACCACGCTCTTCTCCTTGGTCCCCGCTCTCCAGGCACCTGCTTCACTCTTCTTCCCTTCTGTAGTTTCTACTTCTTCCACCCACTGGTCATTTCCCCTCACATTCCACCCTTAATTATAAATACGTTCAAGTCTTCTCAATTTAAAAAAACAAAACTTCTCCCCCTTGACTCCTTACTGTGTAGGGGACCGCATCCAGAGATGCAGTCTATCTCCAGCAGTAAAAAGGCGTCTGGAAAATGTTGGACTCTGTGTTTAACCCTCTGTGACTGCTTAGCTCTCTGTAGCCTCAGGTTTAGCTAACTACCCGGAAAGCTGGAATGCCCCCCAAAGGTAAATGTCAGGCCCCAGGAAGGAGGCTAATAAATATATAGCATGTGGATGACTGTCTGATGTTATCTGTTAACTTAGGAATGCATTGTTCTGTCTGGTGGTCTCCATGACTACCCATCATATGGTTTTACTATTACTCCCCCCACCCCATAAAAAGGAGACCCTATCGTGAGAGGGGGGTGGATTATTCCCAGCCAGCCACCACTGGGAATAAGTAGCTGTCTCGCCCGTGTATGTCAGTTTCTCCTATTAAATCTCTTATGAATTCGAGTAAGGCTACGTGTCAGTTCTTCAGAATCGATCCTAAATTTAGACTTTTGGGCTCCCCACCCCAACAACCTGTATGTGGGTCCTTAGAGGAGCCCAGGAACCTGAGCTTTCACCGACCTGTATCCCTGCTCATCCCAAATAAATCGGGTGGGTTGATTTTCCTCGCGTGGGTTTTGTAGAAAACAAAAGAGCAATCCCCAATCACCCGCCACTTAAATGGGCAAAGATTTATTTTTTTAAATTAAATATTAGATGAAACAATGTTCTTGTTTCATAGGAATCCTTAAGCAGAGGTGGAGGCCAGCTCACGCTTGCTGGGCAGATACACCACGCACCCCAGGGCAGTTACCAGTCACTCAGCACTGTGACAAGCACTCTGAGGATCAGCCAAGACAGACACGCGCAGGCACGTGTGTTCACGGCCAAGCGACACATGGATCCGATTCAGTGACACCAGCACTTTCTTTGTTGTTTCGGTATAGCCGGAAAGATGCCAGTCGAAGGGTGGCTGGCCATGTATTTGTGGGTTATACCAAGCACAGGATACAGTCATTTCTCCAATAGCTATCAGGCAGAGAGGGGATGACAGAGCCGTTGGATAAACCTCTCACAGCAAGGCAACTCTGGATGGATTCTTGTCATGGCAGGCGTGGGAACTAAGGAAATATTTCCAAGGAGTGGAGAATTCAGGAGCAACAGTCCTTCCTAACCTTTATCTTTGGCTGAAATGCCTCTTCTGTGTTTCTTTGGCTTGAGAACTAGGGTCATTTCTCTCATTTCAGAAGCATCAAGGGAAAGAATGGATTAGGCATGCCGTCCTAGTTGGTGGTGGTAAATGCCAAACCTGTATGTGTGTGAAGCATTGGAAAGATATTTTTAGCTCCTATACCCCCTATGAGTACTCTGCGGTTATTCTCTCCACTTCTCATCTGAACCTTTCAAAGGGAGAGTCAACATTTGCTCTTCCTACTTTTTTTTACCCCTTATCTATTCCACAACATGCTATGACAGGCTCCTGAAACTTCTCTCATTAGGATCATCAGTAAATCATGCCATTTTCTAGTCCAGTGGGTGCCACCAGTCCCTCTCCTTCTAGACCTCTCTACTGCACTTGGGCTACTGAGCACTCTCTCCTCGAAACTGCCGCTTGGTTCCAGGGACACTCATCACTCTGTAACATTCTTTCTCTGTTTCCTTTGCATATTCCTCTTCCCCTCTGTTCTACTGTTTTCTCACTCTACACCTTCTCCCAATGGAACTGACCAAGTTTCATGGTTTCCACCAACTCCCAAACCTGTATATCTGATTTCTACCCCAAGCTTCAGGCCCATATGACCCGCTACCCATGGGATAGGTCCCCACCTGAAGCTCATCTTGGCCAAAGCATCTTCCTCCTTAAGCAAACTGCTCTTCCAAGATTCATTCTCGAGGTACCTCCATCACGCAGGTGCCCCAAGCTAGAGTAATCCCTTATCCTACTCCCAATCCATCATCAAGTCATTTGGGATTAGTGCTTACAGATCATTTTAATCCTTTCCTTCTTCTACATCCTTTAAGAGATGATATGATTTAATAGATTCGGGGGCATTAGTTGAAAGACAAACGGACCCGAGTCTTAGTCCTGGATCCCCTTCTGTACATTGCTTACCCTCTCCAAATGTCAGTATCATCATTTATGAAATGGGAATTCCACTAGTACCTGCCCTATAGGACTTGGGGGAATTAAATGAGAACATATGTGAGGCCCTTAGTACATTGACTGGTGGGCAGTAACAATAAATATCAGCCCTTATCATGGTTGGTATTTTCACTACCATTGCTGCTGACCACTGGCCTCGTTCAGTGCCTCGTCGCCTCTCGTCTGGGTGACTTTAACAGCCTCCTACCTAGCCCCTCAGTATGGTGCCACTCCCGCACCCAGTCAATCACTACTCGTCCTATGAGCCTGCTCCGTGTGGAACCCACTCCAAAGCTTTGTTTCCTCGTCCAACTGGGTGCCCCTCACTCCCGCCTCTCCTGTGATTGCTCCCACACACCTCCATCATAACTCAGCACACTGTTTCATAATTGCTGTCCTTGTTTGTGTTTCTCTCTCTCCCACTAGATTAATGCTTATTAAGAGGCAGATTTCTAGGCCCCACCTCTTACCTTTGGAATTGTCATCTCTGGGGTAAAACCCAGAAACAGGCATTTTTAATGAGTAGTCCAGGCAGTTCGAAAGTTCCCTAAAATTTAGAAAGGAATTCTTCACTAGTCTGCCTGAGCTCTTCAAGGGCGGAGACTTAGCCTTGCTCATCTCTGTGTACCCAGGATCTATCCCAGTCCCAGGCAAACAATAAGCGCTTGATAATTGCTTATTCAGTGAGTCAAGGGTGACTCGAAGGGAGTCATGAAACTGGGAGCAGCTGGGTGTGGTTCCATCTGGTGTAACCACAGACAGAGCCATCTAGTTGAGAGTTCCAGGAAGTTCTATTGCCTTTGGGGATTGCCTGTGGGGTAAATTAAGAGGCTATTCAACCAATGGTCCTACTTTTTTGTTTTATCTATTTAGATTTTATGTATTGAGATTCTGTGTCAAATTTTCATTTTTACAATAGCCTGCTGTTAAAAATAAATACGTTTGAAAACTGCTGTACCAGAATAGTTGTTTTGCTTTTGTTTTTTTAAATTTAGGGAGAAAATCAATCTTCCAGCAGGTAAGAAGTTTTGAAGAACTTTCAGAGCTGTTTTTTCCCCCCATTTACCATGGACATTGCTTCATTACCCCAGAACAATAACAAAAATTAGGCTCTGATATTTAATTGACCCTCAAATATAGTGATAGTAAAGTCTCAATTCACAGACTCTTCAACCCACCATGCTGGCAGAATGAGATGGCAGAGGGTCAGGGATTCCGAGTCTGTGCCACTAGCATCTAGATTTTCCAAGGTCCTATGTATAGAATATTATGGGGACCCAAGGACATGTGCTCTCTAACCACACTCAGAACTATCCCGAGCCTCGAAATAACTGAGATGTAACAGCATGTTATAAAAACAAGGTATATCTCTGGGATCTTTTACTTTCTGTGGTATATGTTTCCATATAATTAATTCCTTTTCCCAACACCATTTTTGAAGTCTCTCCAATACATATCTTCAATTTTGCACCTTATTTCTGCTTCTGAGCACTTTAATTCTCTCCATTGTAGCTTATGTAGTTTTTCATTAGAAACTTAAAATGCTATTTCCTTCACAGCTTGCAAATTCTCTTTCCCTTGATGCCTTCTGGTATTACAGTAACATACTTAAAAAAATGGCTTATGACTAAGGGGTCTTGAGATTAGCAAGAAGGTATGATTGGGGAGAATCTAGGAACTTTATGATTCATGTACGCTCCTGTGGTCAACAATTTGAAAAAGTATTTGATCAGTATCAAGTAGTAATTAGGAATATTCTAAATGTTCTGCTATTGTCATTCATGAATCTTGCATTGATACATCTTGGTGCTGATGTCATATGCATTCTTTTATTCGTTATCATCTAGATATTAATCAAATATTGTGTTTTTTTAGGTTCCATTATCTGAGGCACATTACTGGGAACGGGAGCACAAACCTTGACCGCCACTGGAAAATATCATGTCAGCCTCACCTTACAGAAAACACAGCATCAGGATTGTTACAGACTGTTACAGATAATAAGATCAGCATCATTAAACACACACACACACATACACTTTGACGTTTTTTCCAAATGCACAATGCGCAATTCTCTTAGAAATTTATAGAACTTTCCTGCCACCTAGTGAGCGGATATATGCAGAACAGCTCTGCATGTGCTGTCTCAAGGTCCTAGCCCCCAAACACTTGCAAATTATTTTTTAAAATAATGTTTATCTAGCAATCTCTCTGCTAAGGAAATCATCCTCTGAATGAATACTGGCACACACACACATACACACGTATATATACATCTATAAGAATGTTAATGGTAGCATCTGAAATAGAAATAAATTGGAAGCAGTCTGAACGATCATGGTTAGGAACTGTCATACTTTTGCCAAAGAATACAGTGGAGCTGATTAAAGGAGGGGGTGGAACTATATGTTATTAACATACAAAAAATATGTTAATCAAAAAAGCAAGGTGCATAAAGTACAATTTTATTCATGTAAATACATTTAATACACTTACAAAAACATATAAAATGTATGAACAGATATGGAAAAAACTACTTAGAGTTACCTTTAAGCATAAAATTATTTTTAAAAATCTGTAATCTCAGCACTGAACTAGCTTCCTTTACTGTTTTTAAATTTTGCATTTTATTTAATTAGGTAATATATTCACATGATTCCAAAAAGGTAAGCAATATGAAAAGTACACTCTCAGAAGTCTCAGACTATCTATGCTACCCTGCTTTCTGTGAGAAACTGAAACCAACCAAGTGGGTTCAGCTGCCTGCCACAACAAAAGCCAGACTCATGAGTCAGGTGCTGGTGCCAAAGGAAAGAGGCTTATTCGGGAGAATGGTGACCTTCCATCTCAAAGACCACCTCCTCTCCCTGCTAATGCCTGTGGTTCTTGCAGCGATAGGGAGAGGAGGGCTTGCTTTCTCTGTATAATCATCCTGTTAGCTTTGGGCGTGCTGGGGTCCTATCCATTCATCTCTCTAGCCTTTGGCACGCTCAGGGCAAGAACCTCCCCTCGCGCCATCCTGGCCAATGTGGGAGACTCCCCAGTATTCCCTGTCTATGGTAACATAACCACTTTTATTAGTTTCTTGTATAGAGTATCAGTCTTACCCTCAGCTCTTGGCAATCACTAATCAGCTTTATGTGTTTATGAATTTGCCTATTTGGGGCATTCTTTGTAAATGGGTTCATACAATATGTGGTCCCTGTGATTGGCTTTCTTTCATTTAACATAATGTTTTCAAGATTCATCCATGTTGCAGCATATATCAGTACTTTATTTCTTTTTTTAAAAAATAATTTTTATTTTTAATTACAGTTGACATACAATATCAAATTAGTTTCAAGTGTACAACCCAGTGATTAGACATTTATATAACTTACAAAGTGATCACACCAATAAATCTAGTACCCATCTGACACCATCCATTGTTATTATAATATCGTTGACTATATTCCCTGTGCTGTACTTTACATCCTCATGACTATTTTGTAACTACCAATTCTTACTGCTTAATCCCTTCACCTTTTTCACCAAACCCCCACCCTCACCTCCTAACACCATCTGTCAACTGTCAAAATGTTCTCTGTATCTATGAGTCTGTCTCTGGTCTGTTTTTTATTTATTTAATTTTTTTTAGATTGCACATATTAGTGAAATCATATAGTATTTGTCTTTGCCTGACTCAATTCACTCAGCCCAGTACCCTCTAGGTCCACTCATTTTGCAGCAGAGAGCAAGATTTCATTCTTTTTTTATGGCTGAGTCATATTCCATGGTATATACACACCACTTCTTGATCCATACATCTATTAATGAACACTTAGGTTGCTTCAGTTCTTGGCTATTTTAAATACTGCTGCAAATGGGTGCATTTTGTCTTTTCAAACTAGTGTTTTGTGTTTCTTCAGATAAATACCCAAGTGGAATGTCTCTTGTTATAGACTTTGTTTTAAAGCCTATTTTGTCTGGTGTATTGCTACCCCAGCATTTTTTGTTGTCATTTCCATTTTAATGAAATATCTTTTTACATCCATTTACTTTCAGGCTATGTGTATCTTTTGATCTGAAATGAGTCTCTTGTAGACAGCATATGTAAGGGTCTTGTTTTCTTATCCATTCAGCCACCATATGTCTTTTGTATGAAGCATTTAATCCATTTGCATTCAAAGTAATTATCGATAGAGATGTATATATATTGCCATTGTATTATTCATATTTTTTATTTTTTTATTTTTCTTAAAGTGGCCTTGTAACACTTTTATAAACTGGTTTGGTGGTGATAAACTCCTTTAGCTTGTTCTTGTTGGAAAAGCTCTTTATCTGTCTTTTCAATTCTAAATAATAGCTTTGCTGGGTAGAGTAATCTTGGTTGTAGGTCCTTGCTTTTCATCGCTTTGAATATTTCTTGCCATTCCCTTCATGTCTGTAAAGTTTCTGTTGAGAAGTCAGCTTACAGTCTGATGGGAGCTCCCCTGTGGGTAACTAACTGCTTTTCTTTTGCTGCTTTTAGGATTTTTCTCTTTGTCTTTAACCTTTGGCATTTTAATTGTAATGTGTCTTGGTGTGGGCCTCTTTGGGTTTGTCTTATTTGGGATTCTCTGCATTTCCTGGACTTGTATGTCTAGTTTCTTCACATTACAAAAGTTCTCAGTCATTATTTTTTCAAATATGTTTTTAATTCCTTGCTCTCTCTCTCCTTCTGGCACTCCCACGATGTGAATGTTGGTATGTTTGAAGTTGTTCCAGAGGCTCCATAAAGTTTCCTCATTTTAGGGGGGGCTTCTTTTTTCTTTTTTGCTGTTCTAATTGGGCATTTTCTGCTTCCTTGTCTTCCAAATTTCTGATTCAATCCTCTGCTTCATCTATTCTATTGTTTATTTGCTGTAAGGTATTCATTTCTATTTCTTTTTTTATATGTTTTCTATCTCCATTTTTATGTCTCCTATCTCTTTGTTTATGTTTTTACTAAATTCATCTACTCTTCCCCTAAGTTCATTGAGCATCCTTATAACCAGTGTTTGGAACTCTGCATTCTGTTTCCATTTTGTTTAGTACTTTTTCTGGAATTTTGCTCTATTTTTTCATTTTGGACATGTTTCTTTGTCTTCTCATTTTGGCAGCCTCCCTGTATTTGTTTCTATACGTTAAGTAGAGCTGCTACATTTTCCAGTCTTGGTACAGCAGCTGTATATAGTACGTGCCCTGTAGTGCCTAATGGCTTAGCCTTCCTGGGCATCCCAGCTGGGCACTTCAGGTGCTCCCCTGGTGTGGGCTTGTGTGCAGCCCTTATTGTAGCTGAGCCTTGATTACTATTGGCATATCAATGGGAGATGTTTTCCCACAGGCTGATTGGCTGCAAGGCCTAGCAGCAACCACAGTGGAGGAGCTACTGTGTAAGGCCCAATTCCATGGAAGAGGACTTGCTTCAGCTGGACTTTGGTACCAAATGAGTCTGCCCCTTGTGTGTTGCACACAGCAAGGTTTGGGTGGTGCTTCCATGTGGTTTGAAGCTGACTGTTGGGTGGACTGGGAGATGCAGGTCAAGATCAGTGGTAGCCTGTGGGCCCTGCCCAGAGCCACCCAGCATGAGCTACAGAGTGATCTATAGAGGGCTGGTACTTTGCTGGGCTTGCCATTGCCCAGGAGAAGCCAAGCTGTGAACCAAAGTCACCTGCAGCTACTGCCAGGCCTGAGACCTCTTAGCAAGAGGCAGGGGGCACGTGGATGCTAGTGCTGTCTATATGGAGTTTGTGAACCTTTGAGGGAAGTCATCAGCATGAGCCAAAGATAGGCCATTTGTATGGAAAAGCCACTAGAAATGGCTCTGCTGGACCCACAAGTTGGGTTGGGTGTGGTCTCAGGGAATCACCAGGATGAGTAAACAGTGGTAGCCAGGTTGATGGAGACTCAGATATGGCACTCACCTGCTGGCTCTGTGTAAGGGAAGGCTCAGCAAAGGAACAATAGCCTCTGCCAGCACTTCTGTCTGGGAGAAAGCTGCCCCTTTAACTCTCGCTCCAAACCAGGCAATTCAGTCCCTCTTTGTATGTCCCTGACTCTTTTTGAGCTGTTGCCCCAGTACTGGAGTTCAGAGGCAGTGAGTCTGAGTAAATCTGTAAGCAGGCCCTTTATGAGACATGCCTGGGACTCTAGAGGCCCTCCATCTCACTTGGTCATGGGGACTTCTCTTCCCAGCACTCAAACCCTGGGATGGGGGACCTGGTGTGGGGTTGGGACACTCTCTCCTGGGGGATGGAGGAAAACTTCATAGCTGATACAGCCCTCCTGGTTTTTAACTGCCACATGTGGATATGGAACTAGCACAGCAACTTTCAAACTGGTGTGCCTCAAGAATTTTTAAAACATTCATTATCTGGCTATTTAGTCAGGAGCACTAACCTCTTTTCCCTTAGATTGTCAAATTAAAAAATGACAACCACCAATATGACAATAGCTGTCTGGTGTGAATGAATGAAAATGATTTTTTTTTTTGTCAGATCTGCAAAAAATATTTTTGGTGTGCCACAGAATTTTAGTCATTAGTTTATGTGTGCCATGAGGTGAAAAAGGTTGAAAATCACTGAACTAGTGTGTTCTGCATCTCCACCCTTCCTACCAGCCTGTATATTGCTTCTTCTATATGTCCTTAGTTACAAAACTTCTGTTCAGCTAGGTTTTAGGAGGTTCTGAATGATAGCTGTTCTGTAGTTTAGTTGTAATTTGATGTGTTTGTGGGAGGATGTGAGTACCTACCCCACCATCTTGACTAGATGCCCCAATACCGATACTTTACTTATTTTCATGGCTGAGTAATAATCTATTTTAAAGATAAACCACATTTTAGTTATTCATTCATCAGTTGATCAACATTTAGATTGTTTTCACTTTTTGACTATTACAAATAATGCTGCTATGAACATTTGTGTAAAAGCTTCTGTGTGGACATGTTTTCATTCCTCTCAATTTGTACTTAAGAGCAGACATGATGAGTAATGTGGTAATTGTATGTTTAACCTTTTGAGGAACTACCAAACTATAGTTTGTAGGATTGGCTATTCTAAAATTCTCAAAAATATAGAAACTAACCCCAATGCTTTTCAAGTTTCTATGATCTAAGATTAATCTTTAGTAAATAAAAGCCAGTTTAAGTTTGTTGGTTTAAGTAAAACATACATGTCTTTGAGTTATTTAAGGGTTAAAAATTCTAATTAAGATAAAAGAAAAATAATATTTTCAAGGGAATATATTTTTGAAAAAAATTAATTTTGTCATAAAGTAAGGCTGGTTGTTTCAGAAAGGAAAAGAGAAAGAAAACAAGACAAAATCTGAATGTAAAAAAGAAAAGTAATATAAGGTTTATAAAAATAAATCTTTTAAAAAAGTTTTTATTGTTTATGCTTTTACGTTTGTCCCCACTTTTGACCCCTTTGCCCACCTCCACCCAGCCCCATGCCCTCCCCTCCCTCAGTCACTCCCCATATCATTGTCCATGTCCATGGGTCATGTGTAAAGAAGGCTTATAAAAATAAATCTTAAAAAAAAAGATTTTACTTATTTTTAGAGAGAGGGGAAGGGTGGGAGAAAGAGAGAAGGAGAAACATCGATTGGTTGCCTCTCATATATGTCCTAGGCATATGCCCTGACCAGGAACCAAACCTGCAACCTTTTGCTTTGAGGAACCATGCCCAACCAACTGAGCCACATCTGTCAGGGCTGTAAAAATAAATCTTAAAAAAGAAAATTTAAAGGTCAAGCTAAATAGGATTGAAATAAATTTAAATAAGTATATAAATATCAAAAGTTAGCTGACATAAAATTAGAGTCTTTTTTTTGACCTGGGAATGGCTTTGGAGTATTCCAGAGGGCCTCTGAAATACCTCAAAGGATTTATTTTCTGTCCTTATAAAAGAGAAATATTAGCCCTGGCTGATGTGGCTCAGTGGATTGAGTGCCAGCCTGCGAACCAAAGGGTCACTGGTTTGATTCCCTGTCAGGGCACATGCCTGGGTTGTCGGCCAGGTGTCCAGTTGGGGGAGTTCGAGAGGCAACCACACACTGATGTTTCTCTCCCTCTCTTTCTCCCTCCCTTCCCCTCCGTCTAAAAATAAATAAATAAACTCTTTTAAAAAAAGAGAGAAATATTAAACTAGTTAGGCTCATTTGGCATGTTGAAGTTATGTGGGAAAAAACACTGTCAAATAAAAAATAATATTTAGACTTCTTTATGTTATATTTTTAGTTGTTACATATATTCTAGAAATTATATGAAATTCCTCAAAACATGCAATATCCTAGTACAAAATGCCTGTCATCACAATTAAGGCACACACCAAAAGAAGTGAACCTGAGTTACCAGACTGTGGAATATATAGATGAAGTGCATTCTGTTTCTGCAAAAATGACCCCTCCTGGCCAGGCTTTTGTCATCCCATCATAATGTCCTTGTAACATGGTAACAGTCTTCTCCTGAATCAGACAAATTAAGATGAGTAAACAATAATTGTAAATTAAATAAATGGTTCAGGCTATGGGAAACCCAGGATGGTCATATGGCTCTTCCAGGCTCCCTGACAAACCTGATTTTTCAGTTTTTACATTCCGTCATATACCACAGTGCATTTAAGCTGGACTTCATTCAACTGCCATTTGGTATGGGTTATCAATAAACTTTTGTTGTTGTAGTTATAGTTTATGGATGGGTTGAAGCCTTCCCCTACAGCAAGGCTGATGCCCTCAGAGGATTAAAAAAGAAAAAAAAGCAAAAACAAAAAACCTGTAAAAAACTGTTTCTCACGTCAGGTATACCTTCCAAGTGCTCCCTTAATTCTACGTAGATAACTTTGGTGGCTTGGGACCTGTCACGTTTTCCTTTCAAACCTCTGTGAAATGGCTTATTACATTGATGACATAATGTTAACCTGTAAAAATTTGCCTCTGTTATAGAAAACATTGTACACCTTGGTGAAACACCTACAACAGAAAGGATGGGCCATCAATGCAGAAAAAATACATGGCCCGAACCTGTCTGTAAAGTTCCTAAAGGTCACATACATACCGACAGTCATTGACAAGATACAATATTTTCTCACACTGAAAACAGTGAAAACAGTTACAAAGCTTTTGGTCCTTTTAGGATACTGGCAGGCTTTCATTCCCCACGTGGCTTGATGTTTGTACTCATCACGTTGGCTGGTAAAAAAAGGCATTCACTGGTGTTGGGAAGGTGAACAGGAAGCTGCATTTGAGAAAAAAATCCTAATAGCCCAGGCACAGGCCTCAGGTTTCTCCCTTGCTGCGGTAGCCAGGTCTTTGGATGTAACTGTGAGCCCCAAGGGAACTACTTGGGCCCTGTGACAAGCTCAACCGGAGAAGGCCGTCCCTCCTAAGGGAACTAATTCTGGTTTCAGTTATGGAAAGGTGCTGAGGGACCTGTCATTCCTCCATTGAACAACAGGTTTTGGGATTGTATAAAACATTGCAACAAATAGAACCCATCACTGCTGCCCTACGGATGACAGTGCAGATAGGCCTCCAAATTATGGATTAGATAGAAGGGTTATCTGCTTCGGCTGTTGCCCAAGACTTCACCCTACAAAAATGGCATGCGTATTTGCAACAGCACAGTGCCCTTTCCACAGTCCTTTAGGGAATGAGCTGTCGCATACAATTTTGAGGCCAGTGTGTTACAGGACCACTTCAGCCCCTACTGTAGAACCCACCCCACCCCCCTGGACAAAAAAAAAAAATGCCCCCATCAGTAAGAGAAGTCACGATCCCTATTCCTAAAATATATGGCGCAGGGACAGGTCTAGCTGAGGTTTTCCTTGTGTATGGACTGTGGTGGCCATACATCCCCATACAACGCTATATGGCTTGAAACAGAAATACAACAGAGTAGCCAGTGTACAGAACCAAGGGCGACGTGAGTCATCGCCTATAGACCCCTGTACAGAAAGTTGGCTATATTTAAGGGCCTCAAGACTTTGCTGGCACAATGAACATGAGAAGGTTGGCAAATACTAAAAAAGCCATTGTTGGGGGCCACGATGTGGAAGGAAATCTGAAAAAGGTGACAGGAGCCAACTGCTAGCCTGACCAGTCTGATTCCCCTCCCAGAAATGTGGAGTTTGATGAACTAGCAAAGATCAGGACACTGCCTCCCTCACAAAAATGCAAACTAGCAGATTGGGTGCACAAGCATAGCGAGCACCACAGTGCCTGGGTGGAATGGCAAATTACGAAGGCTCCAGATCGACCCTTCGTTATATTGACACGGTGGTAGCAATAACCAACAGCCTGGTATGCTCTCACTTGCTCCCCTGCCGTATCCTCCACCCACCAGGACAAAGCGGTCATTCCCATACAAAACTGACAGGTCTCTACTGCCGGAGAACTCACCCTACTCTCTGAAAATCATCTCTCTTTGAAACGTTTCTGATGGGCCCAAGCTAGATGTCAGTGTCGCAATACTTTTATTATTGCAATGAGATCCACTGGTTTCTGTTTCTTTGTATTGCTGTCCTGGGAGTTGAGATACGTGTTTCGGCACCTCTAGAGACGAGAACGATGCACACCACTGAGTAGGCGCTCAGAACATTTGACGAGTGACTCAGCGAGAGAGTGAATGCCAAAAATGTTGAAGATGACTTCTCCCCCTACCAAATCTGCGGCCCCAGCAGCCTCTTCTACTCGCACCTCGCCGCTCCTGGTTGGTCCTGCCTTCTCACCAGAGACCGCCTTCCGGCCGCCCTCCGATTCCGCTCCCAGCACCGCGCACCTTCTTCCAAGCTCTTCGCTTTAGGCCCCACCTCCAGCCCAGACTGAGCGACGCTGCGGAGCCAGACCTTACGGCTGACGTCAGCACGCTGGGGTCGAGAAAAGCGCGCGTGGAGAGCGTGGGCTCGCCGGTGAGCGGCGGGCCCACAACACTGTCCTGCGGTCTCTCAAGATACTAGTGGTACCCCCCTAGCCGGAGCCGTCGGTCGCTGTCCGCCCGTCGGCCGCAGAGCTGCGCTTGCGCAGCGCCTCCGGCCCGAGCGGCTTGCGCCGGCAGCCATGGCGCACCGCTGCCTGCTGTTGTGGGGCCGGGGCGGCTGCTGGCCCCGCGGCCTGCCCCCGCTGCTCGTTACTGGCGGCGGCGTGGGCCCCAACAAACGGTCCTACCTCCAGACGGTGAGTCCTGGGCGCCCAGCGCCCTCCGCCCCCAGCCCGGCCGGCTCCAGCTCGGCCCTTGACCCCGCTTCCGGTCCCGGAAAGCAGGGCGTCAAGGTCACCGGCCCCTGGGCACGCCGGGGGACCGCGGGGCGTCCGGGGAGAGTTCCTCTAGTGAATGAGGCCGCGTGCGCTCCCTGCGTATACCAGGACGCCCTGCGTTTTTGATCGTGTGTCCCGTGGTTTTCGTAAGCACGCTCGTGCTCGTCTAACCTAGGTATCTGAGTGTATTTTTTGAAAACATGCATCTCTAATAGAATCAGGTCTTCGCATCAGGGAGGGACCTTCTAAAGATCATCTGCGAGGGTTCTCTGACTTCATTCAGGGTGAACCTGTTTTACAGAAACGGCAACTGAGACCTCAACAGGTTAAGAAACTTACTTGTCACATCTCTGGCATTGGTTGTCTTCTTTTTACCTCTGATGATATTAGAAAATAGAATGCATGTGTTGTGTGTGTATGCGTTTTAAGAGTCTGCAGCATGAACATGGTATAATAAAAGCACAGGTTTTGGAGTTAAGCTCCGTAACCTCTCAGAGCCTCTATTTTCCCATCTGTTGAGTGGGACTATTGCTGGCATTGTGTGTGTAACATAGTATATACCAATAAATATTAACTATGTTTACAGGTAATGTAACCTCTGCAGAGTGGAGACTAATGTATTTTCCTGAAGTGATGACAACTAGTACTCATCCGCCTCCAGTAGAGGTTCATGTAGTGAGTTGTGGATGTCATCTATTTCGGTGACACAGGTTCTTGCTGTCAGCTCTTTAGAGTCCAACCTTGCACTGGTTTACCTAGAGGTACCCTTACAGAGATAGAAGAGCTTGGTGGTTAAGGCCCTGGAGTCAGTCACAGGAATCTGCCACTTACTACCCAAATGTGCTTAAGGAAATTATTTTATCCTCTCCACCTAAAAGGGGGTTTGATAGTACCTGTGTGAAGGTAAGAAGCGTCGAAGATAATTTTTAGGAGTTTATTTCAACCAAACTGATGGCAGTGCGAGAAGCAAAATCTCAAGTGCTCAGGAGAATGGCAGCTACGGTTTCTTTTATGCATTTAGAATTAAGGAGGTAATATAAGGAAGATTATAGGAAGGTGGGAGAAAACAAGGCAGGAGTTGGATAACAGTATAGCTAAAATTATGTGCTCTCGAGGGTGGTTATCCTTCTGAGAGGTCTGAAAAAGGCATTTCAGAGGTGTGTTCAATGCACAGAAGCCATGGTGCTTAAGGCAAAGATAAAACCTTTTTTTTTGGAATATTTATTTATTTATTTTTAGAGAAGGGGAAGGGAGGGAAGGAGAGAGGGAGAAAAACATTGATGTGTGAGAGAAACATCGATTGGTTGCCTTTCTCACACACCCCACCTGGGGACCAACCTGCAACCCAGGCATGTGCCTTCACTAGGAATTGAACGAGCGACCCTTTGGTTCTCAGGCTGGCGCTCAATCCACTGAGCCACACCAGCCAGGGCAAATTCTTTAGTAAAAGTTTTATATTTGATGCCCTGGATGGTATAGCTCAGCGGATTGAGCACGGCCTGCAAACCAAAGGGTCGCTGGTTCAATTCCAGGTGAGGGCACATGCTTGGGTTGTAGACCAGGTCCCCAGTAGGGGATGCAAGAGGAACCTCACATTGGTGTTTCCCTCCCTCTCTTTCTCCCTTCCCCTTTCTCTAAAAATAAATAAATAAAATCTTTAAAAAAAAAGTTACATGCCTGGGGTGTTGCTCCCCACCATGACCTGCCCAGTTAGGAATGTAATGATAAGATCACCCTGTGAGGTTAACTTTTAGATTTATTACAGCTCTCCTTTTTCATCCACACCTGAATTCACGATTTATACTGTTTGAAGCTCCCTCACCAGTCTTGGATTGTCTTCATTTCTTTCCTACACCATACTACCCTGCACTAGCCCGTTTTCAGGTTTTTGCATTGCATTCATGTACCTCTTTTACCTTGCTCTAATTTCTCCCTTTTTGTTCCGAGAGATTATTGGACTCAGACATATAAGGAGCAGGTAGGATCTACTTTTTTATTTTGCAGTTTTAATGTGAGGAATCCTATCCAAAAGACCTTTCTTTGGAGTGACACTGTTGTCTTTGTGAATCATCAGTGCTGAGGTAGAAGGAAATCCTCTGTGTTGACATTGATAGCTGATTGGTTAGGGTGGTCTGTGACATATATTCTCGGGGACACTGGGGCATTACTGTGCTACTTCTGGGCAAGTCTGATAGAACAGATTTAGATTTTCCTTTAGGTTCATGCTGCTATTAAAGGTCAGAGACAGAGGAAGTTCTATTCTCACAGTGAGATTCTTGGGGAAAAGATTTTGATGTGTGAGATGTCAGTTCTCAGGTATTATGCTCAGAGGGATAAGATTGATGATAAAGCAAATAAAAAGTGATCATATTGTCAAACATCAAAGCTAATCCTCTAAAATGAAGTGCTCTAAACATAAATTTTGTGAATTGATATCTTTTTAAAAAAATATATTTTATCGATGATGCTACTACAGTTGTCCCAATTTTTCCCATTTGCCCGCTTCCACCCAGTACCCCCATTACCTCCAGCAGTCTTCCCTTCCCCCCTTAGTTCTTATCAATGGGTCATGCATATTAATTCTTTGGCTACTCCATTTCTTATACTGTTCTTAACATTGTCCCCTCTATTTTGTTTCTACCAATTTTTACTTCTTAATCCCTGCGCCTTTTCCCCCATTCTCCCTATTCCCCCTCCCAGCTGATAACCCTCCAAATGACCTCCATATATATGATTTTGTTTCTGTTCTGCTTGTTAGCTTAGTTTTTTAGTTTCAATTGTTGATAGTTCTGAATTTATTGCTGTTTTAATATTCATAGTTTTGATCATCTTTTTCTTATATAAGTCCCTTTAACATTTCATATAATAATGGCTTAGTGATGATGAACTCCTTTAGCTTTACCTTGTCTGGGAAGCACTTCATCTACCCTTCAAGTCTAAATGATAGCTTTTGCTGGATAGAATAATCTAAGTTGTAGGTCCTTGCTTTTCATCACTTTGACTACTTCTCGCCAGCCCCTTCTAGCCTGCAAAGTTTCTTTTGAGAAATCAGCTGATAGGCCTATGGGAACTCCTTAGTAGTTAACTCTCTGCTTTTCTCTTGATGCTGTTAAGTTTGTCTGTCTTTAACCTTTGGTATTTTAATTATAATGTGTCTTGGTGTGATCCTCTTTGGGTCCATCGTGTTTGCAACTCTCTGAGCTTCCTGGACGTGTATGTCTCTTTCCTTCACCAAATTAGGGACATTTTCTTTCATTATTTTTTCAAATAAGTTTTCAAATTCTTGCTCTTCCAGTTCTCCTTCCAGCACCCCTATGATTTGGATGTTGGTACGTTTGAAGATGTCCCAGAGGCTTCTTGGCCTATCCTCGTTTTTTGGATTTTTTTTCTTTTTGCTGCTCCGATTGAATGTTTTTCTCTTCTTTATGTTCCAAATTGTTGATTTGATTCTTGGCTTTATCCCCTCCACTGTTGGTTCCCTGTAAATTTTTCTTTATTTCACTTAATGTAACCTCCATTTCTGCCTGGGTCTTTTTTATGCTGTTGAAGTACCCAATGAGATCCTTGAGCTTACTCATAACCAGTGTTTTGAACTCTGTATCTTATAGGTTGCTCATCTCCATTTTGTTTAGTTCTTTTTCTAGGGTTTTATTCTGTTCTTTCATTTGGGCCATATTTCTTTTCATATTTCTCATTTTGGCAGCCTCCCTGTGTTTGTTTCTGTGTGTTAGGTAAAGGTGCATTGACTCCCTTTGTTAGTAGGGTGACCTATTGTAGGAAAGAGCACCTGTAAGTTGTATGAGGTGGACCCTTCTGTAATCTCCAGGGCAGGGCAACCTGTGTCACTGCTCTGTAGCTCTGTATGAGGCAGGGCTCAGAAAAGGGACAGTGGCCGCTGCCTGGCCTCTGGAGTTTTGCCCAGGATGAAGCTATCTCCCAGCATTCACTCTGTTGCCAGTCACTTCAGTTTCTCCCCATGTGCCACTAGTGCCCTTCCAGCTGTTGCCCTGATGCTGAAGCCCAGAGGGAGTGAGTCTGCGTAAGTCCTAAGTCACTTGCAGACCCTTTAAGAGGGATCTCCCCAGACTCCCACTCTTTCTTCCCCTGCGCCAATACTCACTGGTTTTTATAGCCAGAAGTTATGGGAACTTATCTTCCAGGAGCTGGAACCGTGGCTGCGTGGTCTGGTGTGGGTCTGGGATCTCCTACTCCCAAGGTATCCCTCCCGATTTTTTTCCACCACACGTGGATGTGGGACTGCCTGTTCCAGATCTCTGCGTCTCTGCCCCTCCTACCCATCCGGATGAATATGGCTTCTTTAAATCCTTGGCTATTGGACTTCCGTACAGCTCGATCTTCTGATGATTCCGGGTGATGTTAGTTTTGTAGTCTAGTTGTAATTTTTGCTGTAGGTGTGCAAGGAGGCCAGGCGTGTTTACCTCTGCCTTCATCTCGACCAGACTATTATTCTTTGTATGGACTGGATTAGATATGTAGAAGGGAAAAGCTTCATTGCTGGTTCTTTTGTAGAAAACATCCTCGGCATAAAATGGAGTCACAGGAACTATTGCTGGAGATATTCCAGGTCAACAGAATTTGAAAATAGAGCTGAAAGGGGGCTCGTTAGTCAACAAACAGTTCTGTACTAAGCTTTATGATGACCAGAATACTTGGTTTACATGGGGATATAAAGAAAACATGCTCTCAAATAGCTTTCAGGATAATTGGAAATGATCATTTAAATGTAGGCATTGCCATACAGTTTTATAAGTACATTTACATGTGTGATTCATTTGATTCTCACAATAGTATCACTGGGAACTGGACTGGCAGAGTTGTTTTCTTCCATTACAGGTATAACTGAGGCTTTAATATATTGAGACTTGTTAAAAAAAAAAAGTCAGATTTCCAGTTTTAGCAAAATTAAAAATGTTGACAGTAGGTCCTTCAATCTCCAGGGTAGGTGTCGCTTTTCTTGTGACACACCAAGATTCCTTAAACTTGTAATCACTCGCCCTCTGTGTTGCCTTTGTTCCTTACACTCAGAGGTTTTGTATTTTTGCACATATTAACCATCCTGTAATTAGTTTGTCCCCAGGACTCTTTTCCGTATACTTCCGAGTTTCTTAGAGTTAGGGACTAGTTCTGATCTGCCTGCGGACTCTCCACTGTTTGGCAGTGCCTGCCTGGAGTAGATGCTTAACAAGTCAGTGTTACTTGTTCCCGTGTAAGGTTGAATAAACATGTCATTTTAACCTACACTCTTAATAGATTTTGCACTGGAAAACCTTATTCACTTATGATACATTTTTATCCATTATCAGTGGTTATTTCTTAGAACAAGTGTTCCCAGCAGTTGGGGAGGGCCTAACACAATAGAAGCTCCAAATTCTCTCAGACCAGCATTGCCGTCAATCAAGAATAGTATCAGTGCTTCTGTCCTATTTTGCTGTGTAGAATGTGTATTAATTTGAAGTTAAATCAGCTCATTTTTTGTTTTGTAATTGACATTTTTATTCACATACCATAAAATTCATTATTTTAAAGTGTACACTTCAGACCTGGCTGGTGTGGGTTAGTGGATTGAGCACTGACCTATGAAGCAAGGGGTTGCTGGTTTGATTCCCAGTCAGGGCACATGTTTGGGTTGCAGGCCAGGTCCCCAGTAGGGGCTGCGTAAGAGGCAGCCACACATTGATGTTTCTCTCCCTCTCTTTCTCTCTCCCTTCCCGTCTAAAAATAAATAAATAAAATCTTTTTTAAAAATTAAAAAAAAGTTTACAGTTCAGTGGATTTTAGTATATTCACAGCCATCACCACTGTATTAATTTCAGAACAATTTTGTCACCCCAAAAAGAAGTCCCATATTCATTAGCAGTCACTCCCCATTTCTCCCCAATCATTCCTGCAGCCCAAGGCAGCTACTAATGTTCACACTTTGTGAATTTACCTATTCCGGACATTTCATATAAATGGAATGATAATATATGACTTTTTGGGTCTGGTTTCTTTAACTTAGCATCATGTTTTCAAGGCTTACGTGGTAGCATTTATCAGTACGTCATTTCTTTTTATGACTGAATAATATTCTGGATAACACGCGTCCAGAAACTATCCAGCCATGTACAATGAAAAATAGGAACATTTATTGAAGAAGATAGAAGATACAAGAAACATTGTACATAGGACAGTAACACCTCTGTCCCCTTCAAAGTAGGCACCTTGGGACCCCACACAGTTATCCCAATTACCATTAACTGTCCCATCGTATTTTCCTGAACTTCACCGACAATCTGAAATCTCTTCCCTTTCAAAGGCGATTTTAGTTTTGCGGAAAGCCAGAAATCACAGGGTGCCAAATCTGGGTTGTATGGGGGGCTGAGTTACCTGGGGGATTTGAGGTTCACCAAAAAACTCTGCACAAGATGTGATGCGTGAGTGGGTGTGTTGTGACGAAGCTTCCAATCACCAGTTGCCCATAACTGGGGCTTTCTAAATCATCTGAATAGTTTCTGTGGAGGAATGTTCGCGCTTAATGCAAAATTTGATACAGATTCTGTGCTCTACTTGCTCAGTCATTTTGAATGCGACAGCCACACAGGCTCACTCAACAGTGTCTCCCACCCCCACTGAGTAATATAGTGACATTGTCATTGTTCACACCTATGCATTCCAGTCCACTCTCCTTGGCCGCCAGGCAACATTGATTTCATGGAAACGTTCTCGTTATATTAAAAATGGCTGTACTTTTTTTGGACAGACCACATTTTATCTGTTCATAGTCAGTTGATGGACATTGCAGTTGTTTCCATTCTTTGGTTGTTATAAATAATTTTGCTGTGAACATTTATGTACAAGGTATTGTATGGACGTACGTTTTCAGATTTCTTAAGTAGGAGAATTGCTGGGTCATATGGTAACTCTACATTTAACATTTTGAGAATTCCAAACATTTCCAAAGTGGCTTTACTAATTTCCCATTCCTACCAGCAATGTATGAGGATTCCACTTTTCTCCACGTCCTCACCAACATACGTTATTGTCAGTCTTTTTGATTATTGCCACACTAGTGATTGTGAAGTGGTTTTTATATGGTTTTGTGATGTTTTATTTTTTTCATGAGACCGTAGAAGAGACATATAAATGACAGATGATAATATGGATGAACTTCACTTTAAACAGACTTGTTTGTATATAAAATGTTGTCCCACAAAAAATGGTGGTGAATTTTTACTTTGCAAAAGGATAAGATTACTTGAACTTTTTCACTACCAAATTTGAATATATCCCCTTAATGTGCCTTGTCTTTGATTACTTTTAACTGAGCAGCTACAAATTTAATAGGAAGTTTCTCAGTTTGTTTATATTTTGATTTACTCAGACTGTATTTACACACAACTTTTTAGCAACATACATTATTTAAAACAGAGATGTATCATTAATAGGACTTATGTAACCAGGGTTCTCACTGGGATGATAGTGTAGCAAATGTCTTAAGCAAATATTACTGTAAAGATTATCAGTAACGTTGAACTATAACTTTCATATCTTTGAACTAAGGTAAATTTAGTGTTATGTTTACAAACAGCATTGTTCTCTAATTTCAGGTAAATAATCTTTTAGTATTATAGACCCTGCACATGAGTCAGCATGAAGCAGCAGATTTTCTGTGTCCAGGTTTGTCTTTGAATGCTGCAAATTAAGTAAACAATACCCAAGTCATGTGTTGGCAGAGAATTGTAGTTGGGCCACAACTCTAACTTTTGTGTGATTTTGAAGTATTCTTATGTTCTGTATCGTAATTTACATCTATTGCTCAATGGAGTGGCACAGTCCTTAGAGGAGGTCTTTCGGTGTGAGTCTGTAACCACCTGTGGAACAGGAAAACATTTCATCCACTTTATGATATTAGGAAATGAAACTCTTTTAAACAATTCTTTATTTTAATATAATTCATGATTTTATATGTGTCATGTTGCAGCTTTATCGCTATGCTACAACTCAAGCAGCAACCGGCAGAAATTCTCTCTTGACAGATGTAATCGCTGCTTATCAAAGATTCTGTTCTCGACCTCCAAAAGGTAAACACTTAGATGTGTCCATAATGTTCTACATTCTTGTTGAAGAACTATACCACAGTGGCATTTACTAAGTGGGTGCACAGGTGGTGTTTCAGTTTGTCTCCTCCTGTAACCCACCCCTACCTCTTCCTGTCCGATGCAGTGATGAAAATGTGTCACCTTCACATATGACACTTGCAATGAAATTGGCATGCAAATAAGACTTCTTCCTTTCACACTCCTTGGATGTGAACTGTTTTAGACTGATTTACTCTTACATAATGAAAGTTATACTTTTAGCTTATGCTTTTTAATGATGTATCAATTGCTTTAAAAATGAACACACACAAAACCTGATGACTTTTAGTTTGAGGATATGTATTTTCTCTCCCTTCCTAACAGGATTTGAAAAATACTTCCCTAATGGAAAAAATGGAAAAAAAGCTAGTGAATCTAAAGAAGCAATGGGAGAAAAAAAAGGTACCACTAAAAAAGATAATGTTTGAACTTACCATTTGCCTCTAACACATGATGTTAGTGACAGTTTTCACTGAACAAAGAGTGTTATCTTAAGGCAGTTGTGAAAGTTGTAGGTTACAAGTACATATTGTAGACGGGCTGTCTTATTTTACCTTTAATTTTATCTTTATATTTTCTTGTCATTCTTCAAGTTGAATTAATTTAAGATCTCTTTAGAGATACTTAATCATTATCAGTCGTATGAATATATTTGACTCAAATTTAAGCTGGTGAGAAAAATCTTACAAACCTAATACCTAGTTTATTTGATACATATGGTGGTAGAGTGAATTTTTCCAGTTGTTCTTCAGAGCCTTAAGGGATTCAGAGAGGGTTTCTTAGAGCTGCCTGGCTGGGGAGGGAACCACTTGAACTCCAAGCCTCCTGTCCCCCATTTCACGTTTGTAATGGCATTAAGCACAGTGCCTGGCACATATTGATATTTAATTGGCCTCTTTCCTTTTTAGGGAAATGCAAGGAAAAATATTACAAATCCTGTATTTTTATTTTTTTAGCTTTTAAAGATTGTACTTATTTTTTAGAGAGGAGAAGGGAGGGAGAAAGAGAGGGAGAGAAGCATCAGTGTGTGGTTGCCTCTCGTGCTCCCCCTACTGGGGACCTGGCCCACAACCCGGGCATGTGCCCTGACTGGGAATTGAACCAGTTACCCTTTGATTTGCAGCCTGGCGCTCACTCCACTGAGCCCCACCAGCCAGGGTTCAATCCTGTATTTTTTAGATGAACTTGGATTTAGTTGGAGAGACAAGTATATGCTCAAAGAATTCAAAGAATGAAAACAAGTCCAGGGATAAGGGAAGGGAGAAGCGCTTGTGTGGGCTTATTGAAACGTTGGTGACATAGGTAACTTCTCTGCGTTGCCCAGGGCATGGTAGATAGTCTTTTAAAGTTGGTTTGGGGGCAAATTAATGATAATAGGTCCAATTTTTAAAAACAACTTGTTGGGTACCTTTTGCATATATATTACTTTGTCCCAGAGTAGTATGGAGTGTTGTCAAACAACTTTAGAAATGATCTTGCTCTGTTTCCCAGCCCCGTGCCTCACTATGGTGAAGGCTTGTCTCTCTCAGACCTTACCTCACTTAAGACAGGTACACAAGCTCCTGGTGTGCATCACAGTGGGGTGATCTTGTCAGGAAACCAAAGTGCTATGTAGCCACCAGGGGTGACTGGGTCCTACAGCCTCCCCTCCTCTGCAATAGAGGGGTGGCTTCACAGTGCTTGAAGATATTACAGTGTTATTTGTGGATCTTTAAGAAGATAGAATAGTGGGAAGAAAAGGAGGATGTTAGTGACTACATTCGTTTCCTAGGGCTTCCATAACAGATACCACAAATGGGTGTTGTAAGCAACGGAAATGTATATCTCATAAATCTGGAGGCTGCAAGTCCAAAATCACTGTTGTTGGCAGGATTGGTTCGTTCAGAGCGTCACAAGGGAAGGATCTGCTCTGGGCCTTTCCCCTTGGCCTGTAGATGGTTGTCTTTTCTGTATCTGTTCACTTGGCCTTTTCTCCATGCAGACCTGTGTCCAGATTTCTCCTTTTTATGAAACACCAATTGTCTTGGATTAGGACCTACCCACATGACCTCATTTTAACTCGATTATTTCTTTGAAGACCCTATTTCCAAATATGATCACCAGAAGTTACGACTCTAACATATGAATTGGTGAGGGGCAGGGGAGATACAGTTCAACTGGTAACAGTGACTGATTGTAGATTCTTGTGAACTAATTTCATTTGGATTTTTTTCTTCAGTTATCAGAATCATGTCTTTCATACAGAAGAAACTGATAACAGTGTTCCTGTTATGGGAGTGGGAAAGCAGAGCACTTTTTACCTTTAAGTGAAAACTCAGGAATTCACTTCCCTGCATTCACATCCTAACTCTGTCACTTACTCACCGTCATTTAATGCGATAACAAATTATTCAACAAGTTATTTAAGCTACAGTTTCTTCATCTGTAAAATGGGTGTACTTACTGAGTTACTGGATTATTGTGCGGATTTCATGAGATAATGTATGTAAAACACTGGCAATTCTTGAATGTTAACTCTTTGTTAGTCCATCCTTTCTCATAAGACTTTGTTAACTGATCAGTTGCTATATGTTTTGCAATGTCTTTTATTAACTATTTATGGAAACATTGTTGAGCATTATAAAAACCTGCTATGCTGCTGTATGCGCTCTTTATTTATGAACAGAATCAAAGTCAGCTGCTACCCCGCGACCTTCTGGAGGAGGCGTTGGTGGCGGTGGAAAACGAGGTGGCAAGAAAGATGATTCTCACTGGTGGTCCAGGTTTCAGAAGGTTTGATTCTAAACTGTGTATTAATTTTGAGGATCTGGGGTGGCCCCAGGAAAGTTAGGAGGCATTAATGGTATTGGGAGAAATTCGTGTCCAGCATAACATAGATCATGCTGTGACATTTCATTCTTCACAGAAACTATCTCATTCTTTGCCCAGGGTGACTTTCCATGGGATGACAAGGAATTCAGGATGTACTTTCTCTGGACTGCTCTGTTTTGGGGTGGAGTCATGTTTTACTTCCTGTTCAAGAGCTCTGGAAGAGAAATCACATGGAAGGACTTTGTCAATAACTATCTTTCCAAAGGAGTAGTAAGTATTTTATGGGATTGGTGACTACTGTGGTTAAAAAGGTGCAACTCAGTAGATTAGACAATAAAGTGATAGTCAACAAGTTAGCCAAGCTTTCCATTGTAAAGTTACCATTTTCATATTGGATTTTTTTAATGCTGATAAGTACTGCAACCAAAAAACCTGTTTGTTTTGACCCAGCAATCCCCAAATTTACCACAAGATCCTTTTATTTCACTTCATACAAGAACCTAGTTTTGGCACCACTGCACCCGACTCTTGCTCTGACAGCCCCCATCTGCTTGCATCATTTACTGCTTTAATCTCCTGTGGGCTTGGGATTGGACGAATAAGCCACTCAGTGTTGAAAGTGAGACCGAATGGGCTGTGAGGGCTGCTCAGGAGCCTTTGCCACTGCCGGCTGGGTCTTTACTGAGTAAGACCCCATTTCAGCATTTTTAAGATGCTATTGATTGTAAGACACAGATTGTGTTATATATTACGGAAAAAAAACCTTCAGTGAAACTGAAATACCATCAGTTGTGAAATGTATCAACGTTTGAGATATTAAAATGTAAAAAATATCCATCTTAGAATTGATGAACTATAAGAGAACCAGGATTAGGCCTGTTTCGTACCTTGGGGAAATTATTTAACCTCTGAATACTGGATTTTTCATCAATGAAGTAGATAATTAATACTTACTGTTAATGTAAAATCTAAAGTTATTTTTAAAAGTTACACAGTAAGGTGAGGATGGAAAAAATGAAAACGATTGTTTAGATTTGGAGCAAGTGTCTCTTATAAAAGTGACAATATTATATTTATAATTTCCAGATTTTGTGGGGAGCCTCCTTTTATGTGGAGGGGGCTACACAACTGTCCCTCCCAGGGTGGAGACAGGCCCTTGGGGAGGAATCTCCATAGCTATGTGTCCCCCTGACCTGCTGGTTTTTTGGGATCAGTCTGCCATTGCCCTGACAGTCTTATGGGGGGTGGGGGGGTAGAGCACTGCAGTTGCTCCCTTCTAGAAGGACTATCTCTGGGTCCAGTCAGTCTCCTGTTCCAGCTTCTCCTGGAATTACCTGGGGCTCCCTCACTTTCCAGTTTGACTTGTACCTTCCAGACTTCCTGCCAGGGCAGACTTCATTACAGCAAGAAGCAAGCTTATGCTCCAAATCAGTCAAAGACCCTAGGATGAGGCTAAGAGTTTTCTTAAAACCCAATAGTTAGGAGGTTACAGAAAAAAACAAGTTTAAACCATTCTATACCCATAGAGTGGCAAAAATTAACAAGTCCTACAATAGCAAGTGAGGATACGGAACAAGAGGCATATTTTGCCAGGGAGTGTGAATTGGAGAGCAGTCTTATTGGGGGGGGCGGCACTGTCTAGTAAGGTTGGAGTCGCGTGGACCCTGCAGCCTAGCCTTACTCATCCGTCTGCAGCTGCAGGCCCCAGAGAAATTTTTGAAGATGTGTCCAAGAAGGTCTATAGAGGAATCTTCACAACAGTCTTGTTTGTGATAGTGAGCCTTTCAAAATAGCCTAAATGTCTGTTAACTGTAGAATGGGTTAGCATCTACAGTTAGCAATTAACTGTAGAATTCATGTCAGCATGAATATAAACCTCACAGACATAACGATAGGACGTGAAAAAGGGCATTGTAGAGGTATACATACCAGATGAGACCATTTTTAGAGTTTGGAAATAGGCAAAAGCGGGTGTCTGTTTAGGGTTACTTATTTGAATGGCACAAGTGCTTTAGGATGGTGAGCACCTGATGCGGAGAGTGGCCGCCTCTAGGGAGGAGAGGGCGCGACTGTTGGCGTCGGTGGTGTTTGCGATGTTTTATTTCTCAAGCCGGAGTGGGCAACATGGGGCATCCTTATGCTATTCATTACCCTTCTTTGTATGTCTGAAATATCATATATATTTTAAATAAGTTTTAAAGAATATCTCAGGTGTTTTTTGTAAATTTATGTTTGAATATTTACCTTTTTAAAATTCCAGGTAGACAGACTGGAAGTCGTCAACAAGCGTTTTGTTCGAGTGACTTTTACACCAGGAAAAACTCCTGTTGATGGGGTAAATGATTTTATTAATTAACGTGAATTAGCTGTAAATTAAGTTTTTAGATTTAAAGCTGAACAGCAAACATTCCCTCACATTGCAGTAGCTTAGTGCACTGGACATACCAGCGCTGGGCAGAGCAGCGGTCGTAGTCTTCACCGCCATGGGTGAGAGTGTACGTGTGGTGTAAGGGATTGTGATATGAAGATTGGGTTAGTGTTTTTGTTCTGGTTTGGTTTTAGTAATCATTTTGGCTGTGCATTTAGGAAACAGTAAAATCCCAGTTTTAAGTATTCCAGGATTGTCTGTGATTTTTCAAGACTGAGAAAACAATTGCTTGGTTAGGAAAAATACATTATAATCTGAATTGCTTGTCCGGAGACAGCTTTTTTCCTGATTGGTTTAAGAAGCATTATTCTCATGTCTCCCAGCTGTTGTGTGATATTATATTAATTTCTGTTTTCTTTCCCGGTTTTTAAAATAATTCCTATTTCCTGTCCAACCATTTGAACTTTATTCGGGAGACCACAGACTGGCTTGAGAGGATCATGGGGGGAGGGGAAGAGAGGAGCAGGCGAGGTTCCCAGGTGAATCCCAGCCCTTCCTTGGGCCTGACTCCCACCTCCCACCCATCCCTAGTCCCTCAGTGTCTCACAGTCTGACCGCTCTCCCTGCTCTCCCTCGCTGTCCCTGCTCTCCTCTCCCTGCTCTCCCTCGGAGTCAGACCTCTCTCCAGGCTGTTTCCCTTCTCTCATAGCATGATTTTGTTTAACCATTTCCTAGTCATCCTGCCTGGATGGGGCAATATTTTAAGGAAACCTAGAGCTGATAGTGCCCGTCTCTCTGTCTGATAAACATCAGTAAATATAAGAATATTCGTGAATACATGTGTCTGGTGTTTTATTTATTTTTAGGAAAGTTATTTTTACTTAATTTTTTCCCATTTTTTTCACCTTACAATGAAATGTTCATTAATAACCATGCTATTTTTTTTCCTTAGAACTATCCTTCAGACTTTTAGTGTTGGGAATTAAATTGACTCTCCTTTCAAGAAGACAGTTTAGCAGTGTATATGTCAGCAGTTTTGAACGTATGCACACATTGCGTACTTTTGCTTCAGTAATAATCCTAGGGAAATAATTAAGGACTTGTGCAAAGATGTCTACATACAAGGATGTCCTCCAAAATATTGTTTATAGAGCCAAAAATCAGAAATAGATGTGTCCACATTAGGCCCCTGGTTAACATTAGGGCTTCCTGAGCTTTAGTCTCCTCCCTGCTGGAGCAGAGGCTGTCAGTGAGCAGGACACTTCCCAGAGGGCAAATTTTACATTTAGTATTGGCGGCACAAGCATTTACATATTGAAATTCATACCATTTTATTATAAATTACTTTCTTTTTCTTTCTCTTAATATTACAGTTAAGGTTTTATATTGCTTTCTTTTCAATATTGTGCATGTACTTCAAGATCGTAAAGGGTGTTACGAAATTTTGAATGCATGGCATTAAAATTGCTAATTGTGAGTATCTCTTTGTATCTGTGAGTGTAGAGATTATGGAAGCTTTTTATTTTCTTTGTATTTTCTTAGTTTTCAACGGAGAACATGTATTACCAGCTTGACAGACTTTATATTGAACTTTCGGAAATTTATATAAGATTTTTAGTGTCTCACTACTTGTAGAGTAGCAGCATTAATTACGGTGCTGTATTTATACAGCACAGCTCTACTCTTTAGTAAAACTGTACATCTAACTCCTCTAAACCTCAGTTTCTTTATCTTTAAAAATGGGAACAACAATTATGCAGTTTTAGGACTTAGTGCTCAAAAGAGAATTGTGAAAGTCAGTGGTGGTTTTCAAACTTCAGGGTGCATAAGAATCACCTGGAGCGCTGGGACACATCCCCAGAGGGTCTTAATCGAGATTTTGTTCCCAGAATCTTCGTGCTGCCGGTCCTTGGTCCACCCTGATTCTCTGATGTGAGTCATGCATTTAGCATATTACCCAGTAGTAGAGTCTAGGAACTGTCAATTACATGTGGTTAATCCATTATTGAAATGTTTTGAGGCATGTAACTACAGGAATTTTGTAGCTTTGTCTGAACACTTACCAAGAATTATTGTTACATCATATTACAAAACTGACTCTTGATTTCTTGTTTTTATTTTTATTTATTGATTTTTTAGAGAGAGAAAAGGGGGTGGGGGAAGAAACATCGATTTGTTGTTCCATTTACTTATGTATTCATTAGTCGATTCTTGTATGTGCTCTGACCAGAGACTGAACCCGCAACCTTGGGGTATCAGGACAGTACTCTAACCAACTCAGCTACCCGGTCAGGGCTCATCTTTTGTTTTTAGATGTGTAGAAGGTGACATTCCTTACTCAGAAACACTGGTTGATGGGGGGAACATGTGATGATATGTTATTCTCTTCTGTGTACACTTCTGAAATGTCCGAGTTTTATATCATAGACTAAACTGTTTTGATGTTTAAAATATTTTTTAAAGCAATTGCATGTTAAAGGATGAACAGTCTTTTTGTGCTGTAAAATGTGGCTAATAATTGCAGAGTACTGGAACAGGGTCTACTAATGGTAAAACTCCATAAATGTGAGTTGTTACGATTAGTGTTTTCATGGTATAAGAGAGAGAGTATGATACAGTGTTTATGGTCAGATTCAGCTTCTTACTATTAGATGTGTAATCATGGGCAAGTGAAGTCACCCCTATTGTTCTCTCATCTGTGAAATAGGGACGGTAATAGTCGGGGCTGATAGAGCACAGTATGGAATACTTTGGTGCCAGGGTAAAATAGCCATTGCTTCAGGCCCTTCATGTGTTCCTTCCTAGGGCCTCCGTAATTAACACGGTAATGATGAGGATGCCTTGTAACATTAAGATTTGATTATCACCCCTAGTGATAGTGTCTACTTCTTTGAGTGGCTCTGAAGAGTGATGAGTTAACGTTTGCATATAAAGTGCCTAGAACAATGCTGACATTTATAAGTGCTCAATAAACTTTGGTTGTTACTACTGTGTTATATTAGCTTTTAGTTTGGGAATAGGAGCTGAGCAATAACTAGGAAATGGAGAAGAGGTAAAAGAAGCATATTTATTTATAAAAATGATTGTGTTTTCAAATAGATTTTTTATTCTTTTGAATTTACAATTTTAGAACTACTAAGGAATATTGCTAAAGAAATGCTTATTTGCCAATTATTGCCAGGTATTCTCACTGAGTGAAACTTAATCAGCATATCATTAAAACTAGTCATTTATTACTGTTGGGTTTCGTAATTTGTAAATTTTCAGTATTTCTGAAAAATTCTTTAAAAGTTGAACCCTTTAGTGAATTCAGCTCTTTTCTTTCCCCTTCATTCTTAGAATATTTTGTTTTTATGTTTTTATAGCAATACGTCTGGTTTAATATTGGCAGTGTGGACACCTTTGAGCGGAATCTGGAAACTTTACAGCAGGAATTGGGCATAGAAGGGGAGAATCGGGTACCTGTTGTCTACATTGCTGAAAGTGATGGGTAAGAAGCAGTGAAAATACATACACATGTTGAAAACTGCTGTGCTCTATGTGGTTCATTGTGTATTCCAACACCAAGTGGCAGGTTACACATTACATGACAAGCAGGTCTTTTTCAGTTTAGCCAGCTTTTTAAAAACCATTGGTAATTTACTAGTTTTTGCTAGTAACTGATTGATTTTCTATACATTTATATTTATCATGATTAAGCAGTGGTTTGGGATATTAATGTCCAGTGCATTTTTAGTAGGATTTTTGCATAAAGAACCTTGTTGTGTTAAAATGTGGCACACATTTTTAACCTTTTAACTCATTTATATTTCAGAGTTTTCCAAGATTTTTAAGTAATTTTTCTTCCTCCCTTGTTAGAACTGTTGCTTCCCTTAGGGGTTATTTGTCTTTAATAAGACCACTTAACAAATCTGAATCTTTCAAGAGGGGCCCATTGATTTTAAGAGTCATTTGTCTTTACACTTACTGGGGAATTATATTGCTTTTGAGTGGTCATCTGGGTAAACCCACATCACCCGGTAGTTGCTGTATTTGCATTAAATACAGGAGGCATACCTTGTTCTAGAGTTACTAGTTGATCTTAGTTTTTCTATAAGTGAAAGAGCAAAAAAACAGTTGGTGTGTTAATTGAGCTGATAGTGTTGCTCAGTTTTAGGGACTTTTCTGAATCCTGGTTTGTGTAAACCTGCACTCTGCTTACAGTGTTCGGATTTAGATAGCTATTAAAATTGTGTCACATGATAAATCTCTTAGCCCCTAAGGCTATCGTATAATTCTTTAACTTTATAGGCTGGTGCTGAAACATTACAAAAAGTTTTATTGCATCATTCTTTAAATTTTTATTGTCAGTGCATTTTTTTTTTCCTTAAGAAAGAAACCAAATGTAAATTTTTCATGGTTCTTACTGCCTGCTATCGGAGCATTTAAAATATTGTAAAAAATGAAAAATTAAGAAGTAAATCCTGAGATTTGTTTTGTTTTTGACCTAAAACAAACAGATAAAAGGCATCCCCAGGCTTTAAGCCATTCCCAAGTACATTCCTCCAGCAGACACAAGGTTGAGGGCAGAGCAGTTCTCCTGAGACTCTGATGCCTGCACAAAACACACGGAGCGGCCTGTGCAGCGCTTATTACCATTGGAAAAACATATACAGCACAGTAATTAATGTTGCTACTCTGCAAGTAGTGGGACACTAAAAATCTTATATTCTTATCTCAAAGTTCAGTGTAAAGTCTGTCAAACAGGCAATACATGGTCTCCGTTGAAAACTTAAGAAAATACAAAGAAAATAAAAAGCACCTATAACCATCAACACCAGAAATAAACACTGTTAGCAGTTTTGATGCCACTCTTTCAGGATTTCATAATACTCCCTTTACAATCTTCAAGTACATGCACAATTTTGAAAAGAAACCAATAATAGAACCGTAATACAAAGGAGAAAGAAAAAGTAATTTATAAGAAAATGGTATGAATTTCAATACATAAATGCTTGTACCTACCAGTACTAAATGTAAAAAATGTATATAGGACTTTTGAAACTGATATGCTGTTAACTTAGCAAAGATTTGATATTTGGAAGACATCTCTTCAGAATATGCTGAGACATTCCAGTAAGGGAATTGGAATTTCTACTCAGGCTAATACCAGGATTATGTTAAAATTTTAAGTGAATAATTCAAAAGAAATTTCTTTGAAACTCAGCTCTAATGATAGCAAGTCACAGGTCAGCATTGTACATAAGTGGTAGATATTGAGATAGGAATAAAATATTAATATATGTTAAGAACAGGTTTTTCTTTGGTCTCTGCTTTTTACTTTAGTGATATTGACACTAAGATTCTCTTTGCACTTCAGATAAAATACTAGAATATTCAGGTTTTATAAAAATAGAAAATGTATGCAATTATATCCCAAGCAGTTATCAAAAAGTGTATCTTGCAAAACATTTAAAAAGCCAAAGATTAACAGTCTTAAAAGTATGTTACTGTTCTGTGTGGTTCCCTTCGTAGTTCATTCCTCCTGAGCATGTTGCCCACGGTACTCATCATCGCGTTCTTACTGTACACCATACGGAGAGGGCCTGCTGGTATTGGTCGAACAGGCCGTGGGATGGGTGGCCTCTTCAGTGTTGGAGAAACCACTGCCAAGGTCTTAAAGGATGAGATAGATGTGAAGTTCAAAGATGTGGCTGGCTGCGAGGAGGCCAAGCTAGAGATAATGGAATTTGTGAATTTCTTGAAAAACCCAAAGCAGTATCAAGACCTAGGAGCAAAAATCCCAAAGGTAAAATAAACTTTCAGGAGATTATTTCACACTCATTAACCCAAAAATCTTTTGAATTATTTCTTAATCCTTGAAATTATAATTTTATTAAGTTTGATTACTCATTATAAGGTACTTATTTTCCTCCTTCCTCTATCTTTTTTTTTTTAAAGATTTTATTTACTCTTAGACATAGAGGAAGGGAGGGAGTAAGAGAGGGAGGGAAACATCGGTGGGCTGCCTCTTACATGCGCTCCAGCTGGGCACTGGGCCACAGCTCAGGCATGTGCCCTGACTGGGAATCAAACCAGTGACCTTTTGCTTTATAGAGCGAGGCTCAACGAACTGCCACACCAGCCAGGGCTCTTCCTCTATCTTATCTTTCTAGTCTCTGTTTAACTCAAGAGTCTTTTTGGGTTACGTGGTCTGTGTGCATGTAGTGTGTATAGTCCCAAAAGATTTGTGTTTTCTTCTCTTGGAATCTTTCCTTGAGTTGCTTTCCTTCTCCCTCCAGTCTGATTTAGACACCCCGCTTCTCAGATGCAGTGCCCTGTCATCACCCAGCCATCCTTCCTTCAGCAGGTATGAATAGATGCTCTGCCTGGGCTTGTTACTGAGATTCATGGCACAGCACTTGGTGGAGAAGAGCCAGACAGCACTAATCCTTGCCTTCCTTCCTCCTAGCAGACATCCTTGTGGCCACTGCTAGTGATGGGCTAGCTTCACTGATTTTCATATCCCAGGGCCAGCCTCGGTCATTAAGTAAATGAATCAAAAATTTTTAACTAATTCTAAAAATCCATTAATAAAATTTACTTTAAAGGAATCCTTTGTAAAGGGAATCATCATTTCCTTGATTTCATGTCATACCTACATGGATAAAGAGCCAGTACCTGTACACATTGTACTTGAGCGTTTCTTAAATAATAATACTAATAACAACAACAACTTAAATAATTACAGTGTTTAAGCAAACACATTTTTTCTTTTTAAGTTTACCATTGGTTATTAGGTTCTTACTTCATTTGTGAAACTTTAAAGGAAAGAAAAGCAGAATGTAAATTGGGAGTGTAATATTTGTGTCTCCTTGAATTATTTAAGTAAACACTAAAAATCTTACAAAATAAAGGAAATATTTAAGATTTAACATTCTGACCAAATTTTTATAAATAATAATATAGCCTCGCCCTGGCTGGTGTGGCTCAGTGGATTGAGTGCTGGACTGCAAAGCAAAGGGTCGGCAGTTGGATTCCCAGTCAGGGCACATGCCTGGGTTGCAGGCCAGGTCCCCAATAGGGGGCACACGAGAGTCAACCACACATTGACGTTTCTCTTCCTCTCTTCCTCCCTCCCCCCTCTTTAAAAATAAATAAATAATATCTTTAAAAAATAAATAAATATTATAGTCTCTAATAATCCTTTTCTCCCTCTTCTTACTAAGAGTATTCTACCATACTTCAAATGTTTAAGAAATATTTAATGTAGATCACTAACATTTATCCAGATTTATACCTAGGAATTGTCTATGGATATGCAGTTCACCTTTCTGAAATGTTAGTTAAATATACGTTTTCTTTTTTATATCCGAAGGGTGCCATTCTCACTGGTCCTCCAGGCACTGGGAAAACACTGCTGGCTAAGGCCACAGCCGGAGAAGCCAACGTCCCTTTCATCACTGTTAGTGGATCTGAGTTTTTGGAGATGTTTGTTGGTGTGGGTCCAGCTAGAGTAAGTCATTTCTTTTATTCTTTTTTTTCTAAGTTAGTTACTTATTTTTAGAGAGAGGGGAAGAGGGAGAAAGCAAGGGAGAGAAACATCAGTGTGCCAGAGATACATGGGTTGGTTGCCTCTTGCTCACCCCCATCTGGGGACCTGGGTTGCCGCCCAGGCATATGCCCCTACTGGGGATCAAACCAGCGACCTCTCAGTTCGCAGGCTGGCGCCCAGTCCACTGAGCCACACCAGCCAGGGCCTTTTGTTTTATTCTGATGATAGAGTTTCCTCCGTTTCCTTTGTTCCCCTGAAATGACTACTTGGTAAAGATGGCCCTGTGCCCTGGAATACTGTGGAGTGACCCCTCACCAGTCACTGCCTTGAACACTTCCATGGCAAAACCTCAGCAAGGCCTGTGACTTTACCCCACGTTTCCCACCATGACCAACATTGCAGTCTGTTAATTGGATTCTCTTTTTGTTGTTATTAAATAGTAAGAGCCCTTTATATATTCCGGATACTAACCTGAGTCAGATATATGATTTACAGACACTTAAATTTTTACTCTTGTGTATTTTACCAGTATCTAAAATGTTAATTTTTTTTTTTAAGCACTGTAGAAATGCAAAGTGCTATCACAGTTACTTTTCAGGATACAATTTACAATGAATGACAAAGTGTTATGTTATCAGTTGGCAGCATTTTTTTCTTTTTCAGTGGCAAATAGAGTAATGATAGGTTTTACCATTATTGGCATCTTACCTTAGATGAAATATGATAGGTGGAGTTGGAGGATTCATGGGTTTTGTACAGCAGGTAAGCCTTAGAAAAATAGGGGAGTATGGGGAAGTTTTTATAATGATGGGTCATGGAATCTAACATAGGCACAGAGGGAATGGAAGACCAGACAGAAGCTATGGATGGAGGGAAAACAGTGGGCCTAATGGGATGGAGAGCTAAGAAGTAGATGAAGAATTGGTTGTGGAAGGTGCTTGAGTACATGGGCAGGCCAGATGGTCAGGAGGATGGATGGTCAGAGAGTAGACTGCTTGAGGCTGGTTGTTTAGAGGGGCTATGGCAGTGCTAGTCATGTCAGCATAGAGAGAAAGGTGATTGAAGAGGGGGGTCAGGGAACTGAGAGATCAAGACCCACACAAATGTGGAAATCGCTAAGAAAATTATGTGTAGGGAATTAGGCCAGTGGATGAATAGAGTGTTTACCATATGGCAGGAGCCTCAGCGAGCAGGGGGTTTTCCAGCAGAATTATTTTGGGGTGTGAAGTGGACCTCAGACTCCAGCTGATCTGGAGGGAAAGGTAAAAAACCTTCTAGCTGAGTGCTTTTCAGGGACAGCCAAATTTCAGTTTAGGCAAGGAAGTGAAGGAGGTATTCAGGGAAGAGCCTGAGATGGTGGAGGCCTGTTGATCACAGATCTGCAGTTCACAAAGGAGGTCGTAAAACATTAGGGGGACATGAGATATGTTAAGGGATGTGCTCAGAGCAGTGTAGGCATAAAAATTTCAGAAGTCCGGTCAGGGGAGGATGATGGGAGACTTGGACTTCGGGTGAGGGAAGTAAAAGGGATATGAGGCATAGGGAGTTTGTCTCTGGATCTCTACATAGGGGTAGGCTGATAGAATGAGACCCTGAACTCTCCCACTGATAGTGAGGCATGGGGATGGCTGTTCCTTCTTCAACCCACCCAAACTAGTAGCCTGAGGAGACATGCTTTGTGGGACAGAATGTGGGTGCAGGGACCTCACAACTGCTCCTGTTGCAGCAGGACTTAGGTAGGTCATGTTTTGCTTTCTGTGTAAGTGTTGCCTAGATCTTTTGGTAAGTCTGTTGATAACTGCCTCAGGCATGACATGTGAATCTCACTCAGTAGTTTGAACTTTTAAACTGGGAACGTAAAATTTACAGCACTGCTATATTATCTTTTTGTAGGCTAAAGATATGTATTATTTGTTGATGTTATGAAAATAGCAGATATTGTTAGTGCTTATTGCATATACAAGAATTTAGGAGGTTATAGAAATAATATTTGCTCAGTTTAAATCAGTTACCCAGAAAGTTATGTGCCACATCACTTCTTTGCTACTTGTAACTTTTAAAATATTTACCATACAGTGTTTAATCCAAAAAGATTGTCTTCCTGTGGAGAGGAAACTTGATATTTATATTTTTTATTAGGAGGATAAATAATACTCATTTGTCAACTGACTCTAGTGTTTATGTTATGTTTTTATCCAGGTTCGAGACTTATTTGCCCTTGCTCGGAAGAATGCCCCTTGCATTCTCTTTATTGATGAAATAGATGCTGTAGGAAGGAAGAGAGGAAGAGGCAACTTTGGCGGGCAGAGTGAACAGGAGAATACACTTAATCAGTTGCTTGTGGAAATGGATGGTGAATATTCAAGTCTTTTGTATTTTAAACTACACTACTTGTTTTATATATTATATCTAAAAGGAGAAATTCTTATGGTTATTGTGAGTACCAAAAAAAAAAGCATTTCTAAAACAGTCTATGTTTTTTAAGATTAATTGATTTATTGATCGATTTATAGAGAGGGGAGAAAGAGGGAGGGAAACATCAATGTATGGTTGCCTCTTGTGTACCCCCTACTGGGGACCTGGCCTGCAACCCAGGCATGTACCCTGACTGGGAATCAAACCGGCGACCCTTTGGTTCTCAGGCTGGCACTCAATCCACTGAACCACATTAACCCGGGCTAAAACAACCTTTTTAAAGGCGCTTTTATACCAGTACAGATAACGGCAAAGTATCCTTTCCTGGTAGCCTGCCATAACTTTATATTAGTGTTAAGATGGTATTCGTACCTGGTGTTGAATAAGAGATAGATTGGTGAAATGATTCACAAAAGATTTATAGTCTTATTCTCAAAACTGTGATTCTGAAGTATCAGGAAAATCCATGTGTAACCATGTGTGAGTTTGGCAAATTTCAAAGACTTTTACTAAGAGAGTAGTAGTCTTTCCACGTTAGTTGGCTTTTTCTTTTATTTAAGGAAGCCAGTCCTTAGGATGTGCCACGTCCTTCATGCTATAAGATATGTGGATGCCATTGGGTACTCAGAAAGGGGAGGCACAGTGACAAGTATTGAGCCAGCTTACAGTACTGAGCAGGCGCTGTATCCAGAATCAGAAGATAGAGCTCCTCCTCAACACTGGTGGTCAATCCACATGTAGCGCCACATGTTTAAATCAGAGAACCATATTTGGGGGAAATTAGCGTCTGAGCTCTTTCAGTGCCAAGGTCCTGAAGGTACAGTCTCGGCAGCCATGGCTTTGATGTTTGAGAAGTGGCCAATGAAACCGAGCAAGTTGAGCCTGGAGAAGTGGTTGGAGGTGGAGGTTGAGCCCTGTCTTCAAATATGCAGTGAGCTATCCCATGGCCCAGGGAGTTTAGACACATCATTTGCAAATTTAATCTTACTAATTATAAAACATTCTTAAAATTGACAACATAATCTGAATTTCTAGTTAAATAAATTAAAATCTTTGATCATTTGTCTTTAAAAAATTGATTCTTCAAGTTATGACATTATCATTAAGGACAAGATGAATAGTAATAAAAATCATGTTTGTGACTTAAAACATTAGATAATAAGTTAAGGACAAGATGAATAGTAAGAAAAATCATGTATGTGACTTAAAATACTAGATAATAAATTGAAAAAAGTTTTAAGTAGCAGTGTATCTGTAGTGTTCATACATTCTTCATAGGCACATGGTTACTTTCTGCCTCATGTCACTTAGTAATGATTATGTCTTTGGGTATTATCTTTTCAGGTTTTAACACAACAACAAACGTAGTTATTTTGGCAGGCACCAATCGACCAGATATCCTAGATCCTGCGCTGATGAGACCAGGGCGCTTCGATCGGCAAATCTTTATTGGTAAGATGATTTTCATTGAGTTCAGTCCAGTTTTCATGAGGATATCACTGTTTCACTATGGCTTTTCTTTCCTTAAAAACAATTTCTCAAGGACCACCGGACATAAAAGGAAGAGCCTCTATTTTCAAAGTTCATCTTAGACCACTAAAACTGGACAGTACTTTAGAAAAGGAGAAACTGGCAAGAAAACTTGCATCCTTAACTCCTGGGTTTTCAGGTGAGTGGAGCATAACCTGTTCTGTTTATAAGTCATTTATATCAGTGATTGTCGCCAGGTACCAGTTTACTTTGTTACAGCTCATCTTGGGACTTCCTGTGTATATATTTTTACTTTTTTATTATGGGAAATTTCAAGCATAACAGAGGTTGAGAAAATAGTGTAATGAACTCCTCTGTACCCATCAGCTAGCTCTAGGAGCAATTCTTAATTTATGTTCAACCTTATCTGTATCTTCACCCACCTCCCTCTGTCTCTGGATCATTTGTGGCAAATTCCTTGACAGCATAACATTTTATCCATAAATGTTACAGAAAATATTTGGGTTTTTTAAAAAGACAGCTCTGTTAAGATAAAATTACCATACCATCGAATTCGCCTGTGTGTAAAGTATACAGTTCAGTGGTTTTTAGTATATTTATTAAGTATAATTATGTAACCAATTACTATAATTTAAAAATACGTTCATCACCCCAAAAGAATCCATTAGCAGGCACTCTCTCCAGTCCTAGCCATAGGCAACCCCTAATCTAATATACTTTTTGTCTATAGATTTTTCTCTTTTAGTCTGTCATACAGATAGAATTGTATAAAGTGGCCTTTTGTGCGTGGCTTCTGTCATGTAGCAAGTTTTCAGAGTTCATCCATTCTGTAACATGTATCAGGATTTCATTTTTTTTTACAGTTGAATAATCCATTGTATGGATATACCACATACTCTTTATTCATTCATTAGCTGATGGACATTTGGGTTGTTTCTGTCTTTTGGCCATTGTGAATAATGCTGCTATTAACATCCATGTTTTGTATGGACATATGTTTTCATTTCTCTTGGTTGTATACTTAGAGGTGGAATTGCTGAATCACTTTTTTGAGGAACTGCCAAATTGTTTTCCACAGTGGCTGCACCATTTTCATTCCTATCAGCAATGTATGAGGGTTCCAGTCTCTTCACATCGTTGCCAACACCTATTATTGTCTATCTTCTTGACTATAGCCATCCTAGTGGGTGTGGAGTGGTATCTCAGGCTTTTGATGTGTATTTTTCTAATGACCAGTGATGTCGAGCATCTTTTAATGTGCTTATTCTGAGAGTTTTTAAATGTAAAATGTGATCCTTTCTTCCCATTCCCTATCTCACTCTTCCAAGCTCAAAATGAAATAAAAAGGAAAATTTGAAAAGTATAAAGAGATTATAACAAGTTTATTGTCAGAGGAAGATAAACATCTTAAATGTCTCAGGGATCCTGACTTTTTACTTGTTTTGTGTCTTCGGACTTGGCAGTTTATAACATTTTAATATTTATTTGTTTCTTGAGCACACGCATTGTGTTATAGTTTATTTGCATCACCCCAGACTTTGTCTGAAAGTTAATTCAAAGAGCCGTATGGCTCTAGAAAGCATTTGTCGTTTCACGTGTTTAACTCTTGGTTTTTTAATGAACTAGGTTATTTTAATGCTTAAGTTTGTTACTAGATTTCAGCATATTGTGTAATAGCCACAAAAGTCACCTTCCCAAAAGAGATAAAATTAAGTTAATTAATGGGCATGTTTAAATATTATCTTAGTTTGCTATAATATGAGCCATGTTGTATATAAAGGTGAATATTTGCCTGTAATAATCTATTTACTACTAATGCTTGCACCTCAGTTTGAAGTGCCAGCCTATTACCAGGCTGTTACTGAATGCTAGAGTGTTTTAGGGTTATCATGAGTCAAACTGAATTATATTTATGTAAAACCCTAGTCCAGTCTGCTGGTTAAGAAATTAACTGTAGATTTGGTTGCCCACAATGTGTGACTAATCAGTTTGAGTGTACATATTTGGTGGGTAAACTGTGCTGTATATTCATTTTATAGGAGCTGATGTGGCTAATGTCTGTAATGAAGCTGCTTTGATTGCTGCAAGACACCTTTCAGATTCCATAAACCAGAAACACTTTGAACAAGCAATTGAACGGGTGATTGGTGGTAAGGCATCTGAATGTATCTCAAGTCAAAAGGCTGAGAAGATGAATTTGAGGCCGAGATTTCTGTGTTTTGGCAAGATTTAGAGGCAAAAAATAAGTGTATCTCCCTAGCTGTGGGGCTCACCATGCACCTGCTGTGTTTCTTTGGTTCTGTGACCCCCTTCCCTCCCCTGGAAATGGATGGTGTAGGTGCTGGGTGAGTCTGGGATGGCAGCCCACACACTGCCTCACTTACATGGGCAGCAAGCAGCAAGATATCTTCCCCTGCATTATACCAGTCTATTTTTTTTAATAAATACAACCTTCCTATTTCCCAAAATGAATTAAGCGTGCTCTATGCTAAATCCAGGTGATGGATAAACAGATCTAATGACTATTTAACCTGGAAACATGCTGGTGGGGATACACATAATGTGTTTTCCTTGCTTTCTAGAGAGCTTAAAACTTAATACTCATAAAAACATAATCAGCAATTCAAAAACTTGGGCATTCAAAGGAGAGAAAAGACTACAGTTTTAGGAGGGCTGTACAGAGGAGGTGGAATTTAGACTGGGTTCAGTAGACAGATGGATATTGTGACAGTGGCATGAACAGAAGATGGTTTGGAGATAGTGTTACATACACCCCCTGTTTCATGGAGGTGAAGTAAACCGGTCAGACTCAAGTTCCTGTGGGAAGTAAGGCAAAGCTGAAAACAGTTAAGTCTAGATTTTAGAAAGCTGTGAGTGCTAAGCTCAAGGGCTCTTTAAAATGTCCTGTGGCCAGTATTGAACAAATGTGAGTTTTTTTCCTGAGCCCCTGAGTAATATGATAATCAATGATAGTTTAGGAAAATGAACCTGGCTCTGAAGAAGAGAGAAGCACCTGGAGATAGAAAACTTTGCAGTCATTCATGTGAGCTAGCAGGCTTTAGCATAGGTAGTTCCAATGGAAATAGGCCAAAAAAAAAGGGACAACTTGACAGGCTGCAGGAAGAATGGGCCTCCCCAAGGCAGCCAGTTTGGCAGAAAATGAGATGTGCTGAGTTTGAGATGGAACAGGGTGTCCATGTGCAGTTCTGGAACAGTACAGTGGTACAGAATGGTCTTTGGGTGTGAAGGTGGGTGAGTGGGCTCGTAGGAGGAACAGGGACTCAGCGTAGTAAACATTGCCAAATGTAGCAGAGAGCGAAAAGTCAGCCAGCAAAGTCACCAAAGCTTGTGTGCTTATAGACCCAGGAGGCACAAGGAAGAAGTGCCATTAAAGAAGACCCAGGAGGTTGGGGGAGAAGGGAGACAAGGACAAGGACATGGACATGTTTACTGAGGAAGAATTGGCAGCAGGCTCAAATGATGTGGGGATGTGCAGGAGAATGACCATGGGATTTGGCAGTGAGACTATTCTTGGTGACTTTTGACGTGAGAATTTGAATTGAGTGGAGGGTATGAAGCCAGGTGAACAGAGATTCCAGTGAGGGCCTAGAGCTAGGATAGCAATGTGCTCAGTCTGAGTTAGGTGCTAAATAACTATTGAATGAGTGAGTACCACTTATTCTAAAATCTGTTAATGAAAAGAAAACATCTAAAATGACAGAAGTGTGGATGGAATTAAATGAAATAAATCACTGTAGAAACGTGAAAACTGCACAATTGTGCCGTTTTAAGGCAGGGGGATACTATCAGTGCTTAGTACAAAGTGTGAGTGTGAAAGAAAACAGGGCAGGAAGTAGAGTAGGAGGCCTTGATCTCAGGTAAGTGGACATTTACCTGTTCACAATTAAACCACTATAAACCAGCCATTAGCCTTTGTTCTGTGGTAATATACTGAAAATGAAAAATTCTTATGATAAATAATGGGGAAAATTTTTGTTTTCTCGGGTAAGCAAGAACTGCTTATTTATGTAAAACAGGGCTTATTAACACACCCTTTGTAACGTCCCACCCTTGGATATACTTTTCACCTGTGGTATATACATACTTGTCTTACATTGTGTCATTGGTAACATGGCACTTTCTTTTTTTTTTAATCTTCTAGACTCTTTCATATGTTATCAGTTGATAAATTCTTACAGATGAGTTATCTTGAACACAACAAAACTACTTTTGTCAAGGTGTGATGATTTGTGTTGTTAGTTTCTGCATTACAAAGGTGCATATTCAGGCCAGAGAAGAATTGTGCATAGATTAGGGGTCATGTAGTTGACACACAGGCCCAGCACAGGTTTCCTGAGGTTTATCTTCTGGGATTTCCCCTGCTTCTCCTTGGTCTGGCTCTTAGAACCTCCTTGGGCTGTTTGTTCAGTGTGCTGAGTGCTGCAGCTTGGCCTGACCGACTTGGTATTTCCAGACCTGTAGTCCTTCCTCTGACTATTATTGTCTACCTTCCGTCAAGCACAGAGAGCAGGCAGTCTCCCAGGGCAGGCATCTTTGCTTTCCCAGTGCTTGATAATTCTGAATACCTAGACTAAGCAATGAGTTCTTTCCAGACTTTGTTTTCTGTGAACTGTATATGTTTTAAGATGACTTAAATGCTGAATTTTATTTGGCATTTCTCTTATTTCCCAAAATAATATATGTAGCTCAAAAGAGTGGGAAGGTTAGGGAAGAAGTGTGCCTCAGGGTAGGGCTAGTGAATGCATTTTGCTATAGCTGGGTCTCTTTTGAACTTGATCCTTCACTTTTATTCTGACCTTGATTGATCATTTTTGGATTGTCAAAGCATCTTAATCTCTAAGTCATCTTTTAGATAAGGCAATGTATAGTATTGTATAGTCTTTTTATGTCAGGGTCAGTAACACATTGGTGTTGGTTTTTTGTTTTTGTCAGGCTTAGAGAAAAAAACCCAAGTTCTGCAGCCTGAGGAGAAGAAAACTGTGGCGTACCATGAGGCAGGTCATGCAGTTGCTGGCTGGTATCTGGAACATGCAGACCCACTTCTGAAGGTAAAACAGGTTATGTCGAACAGTAGGCAAGCCAGGTGATTGTGTGAGCAGTTACTTGAGGAGAAGATTGCATTCCCTCCATGGATAAATAGATGAGATGTTTAAATTTAAAGAAATTTAGCAAAAACATCTGGTAATAACGGTGGGATGAAGTGGTTACACAAACCCTCCCACAGATAACTTACGAAGTTTTAGAAAGAAAACTACCATTAAAAGGGACTGAAAGGTTCCCAAAAGCAGACCAAACCTAAGGAGAGTTAACTTTCAAAAAATAACAGCTATGGTGAGTTAGAATTCGGTGCTTGTGGCTTTCTTTCCTGAGGATTTCTATAGCCAGAGGTGGGAAATACTGGACTTACAAGGTGGCAGAGAAGAAGGTTCAGGATTTGAGGAAAATTAGAAATTTAACAGGAAAATCCTGGAAGCAAGAAAGCTACAGAGGGGTGAGACCCAAATCCAAGTAGAAACTGTCCAAATCCTTGGCTGACTACTAAACTGTGCATGTACAGGGATATCGCAGAGACCAAAGAGACAGGGGTGCATCGAGTGAGATTGTTCAATTTTCTGCTTTTTCAACTGAGTGTATTCCCCAAACTGGTGGAGCATGGATGACAGGAAGCAGCCTAACTTACTTATTAGGACAGCTGGAAATTGAGGGGGGTCCCCTGAATTAAGGGGACCACAGAGAAGACAACATAAAAGTGTACACAAAACATTTTAAATAATCTAAAAAGAGGCCATTAGAACTAGTAAGCTAACAAGGTTGCAGAATTCCATATACAGATATCAATTGTATTTCTATATATTAGTAGTGAACGACTGGAAGATGGAATTTTAATGATCCAGTTTCATTTACAATAGCATCAAAAGCATGAAATGCGTAGGAATGAATTTATCAAAATAGGGTGAGGCAGAAGTAGATTTACAGTTATGAGTACGTGAAACAGGGTTTACTCTTTTCTTATTTATTACCATATTATTTTCCATACAAACAACAGTAAACCTACTTTTGTCCCACCTTGTTTTTGAAGGACCTGTACATTGACTTATTAAGACCTAAGTAAAAGTAGAGATACATAACGTTCAAGGAATGTTATGGTGTCAGTTCTCCCCAAATTGATCTGAAGTTTCAGTGCAATCTCTACCATAATCATATTAGCCTTTTTTGTAGAAATTGACATGGAATTTATGTGGAATTTCAGATATCAACTAGAATAGTTAAAACAATTAAGTTGAAGGGATTACGCTAACTGATTTTAGACTTTGTGTACAGCTACAGTAATGAAGACTAAGATTGGTGAGAGGACAGACACACAGATCAGTGAGATGGAATAGAGCCCAGAAATAGACCTTCACAAGTAGCTGATTAATTGATTTTTTTTTTTTAAACAGATACACCAAGATAATTGAAGGTGGGGAGGATTGTCTTAACAAGTGGTTCGGGTAGATCGCTGTTTATATGGGGGGGAAAAAATGTTGACCCTATGTCATATGCAAAAAAATAATTTGAAATAGATCGTAAAAACTAAAACTTACTTTAAAACTTCTAGAAGAAAACTTAGGCAAAAGTCTTTGTAACTTCGGGTAGCCAGAAATTTCTTAAGACACAAAAACCATGAACCACAGAAACAGTTGATAAATAGGATCTCATCAAAATTAAAACCTTTTTGTCTTTGGAAGATACCATTAAGAAAATGAAAGGCAAGCCACACACTCTGAAAATACTTGCAGTGCACACATATAAAAAAGGACTTGTATCTAGAATATATAAAGAACTCTTAAAACTCAATAATAACAGCCCTGGCTGGCATACCTCAGTGGATGAGTGCCAGACTGCAAAGCAAAGGGTTGCTGGTTCAGTTCCCAGTCTGGGAATTCCCATGCCTGGGTTGCGGGCTGGGTGCCCAGTGCGGGGTGTGTGAGAGGCAACCACACATTGATGTTTCTCTCCCTCTCTTTCTCCCTTCCTTCCCCTCTCTCTAAAAATAAATAGGTAAAAATCTTTAAAAAAAAAATAACAAAACAAGCAACTTAGTAAAATCCAGTAAATTGTGCAAAAGATTACTTCATAAAAGATGGTATATGAATAGACATTAAGCACATGAAATACTCAATATTATTAGTCATCAGTGAAGTGCAAATTAAACCATAAGGAAATATTGAATGATTAAAATTTTAATGCCGATCCTTAAGGGTTAGTAAGAATGTGGAGCGACTGTAACTTTCATACATTGCTGATGGAAATGTGAAATGGTACATTTTGAGGAGGAGTGTGGCAATGTCTTCTAAATGCTTCCATCTGACCAAAGATCCCCTCCTAGATATTTACCCAAGACAGATGAAAACATAATGTCCACACAAAGACTTTCACTACTTTATAAATAATAGCCATAAACTGGAAACAGCCCTGATATCGCTTAAGAATGAAATATGTTTTTGGAATGTTAATATAATGGAGTGCCACATAGCAGTAAAAATGAATCAACTATTAATACACACAAAAATGGAGGTGAGTCTCAGAAACCAGGAGGGAAACCAGACACAATGAAGTACATACTGTATGATGATTCCATTTATATGCAATCCTAGAAATTATTACTAATCCATAGGGACTGAATGTATATCTGCAGTTGCCTGGGGTCAGGAAAAAGGGTTGACTACAAAGGGGCACAAGGGAACTTGGGAGGATGAAGAGAATATTTTGTATCTTCATTTTGGTAAGAAGTTAAGTTTGTCAAATTGATTTTAAAATAGCCGAATTAAGAGCAAGACTTTGTGCAATTGCATGTTATTTACTCATACCTGTAAATAAACAAACAGCTCCATCTGTTTTGTTATGATGTGTTCTCTCCAGACCTTACAGATTCATGTTTTACATGTTAGTATTCAAGTGTAAATTAAAAGGGGCCTCCCAGATTCTTCGGAAACTGAAGAGTTGTTTAAAATAAATAAAAGTGCATCCAACATCGAAAAAAAACCCACATTGAACTGTAGACTTTAAAAGGGTGCTTTCTTTTATATACAAATTCATCCCTTAATAAAGTGGATATTTTAAAAACTAAAGGAATTTACCCAATTGCAAAAAGAGGACTGGAAAAGAAAATGAAGCTGAGCATCAAAGTCTGCCTTACTCCCTGTCCTGTAAAGGGGGGTGTGGCCATGACCAGCAGTCATGTTGAATGGAGCCTTCACTGCATTCAAGCTCTTAGGAGATGTCACCACTTGCCAGCGGTCTTTTCGTCAAGACTGAATAATTTCAGTTGAGTTTTATAAAAAGACAAATACTTTCTAGAACTGTAAGGTGAAGCTGTCCTAAGAGAAAATATTTCTCTCGAACAGTCACTCCTAGATCTCATCTAGCCAAGGCTGATGGATTACCCAGCTGTGTGCTTATTTTTCATAAGTGAGTTTATCTGTAAATGTTGTGATCAAGTCTACATTTGGTGGTGGAATCTCCAACAGTTACATTTTGTACTTGCCAGGTATCCATCATCCCAAGGGGCAAAGGACTGGGTTATGCTCAGTATTTACCCAAAGAACAATACCTGTACACCAAAGAACAGCTCTTGGATAGGATGTGCATGACTCTGGGCGGCCGAGTGTCCGAAGAAATCTTCTTTGGAAGAATTACAACTGGTGCTCAAGATGACTTGAGAAAAGTGACTCAGAGTGCATATGCCCAAGTGAGTATGAAATGAGTGTTTCTTCCTCACATTTGCATAAGCAGTGGACATTCATGAATGGCCCTGAAACAGTACTACTGTATTTGACTGGCTTAGGCTTTTCAGGCAAGGATTATTTCTCAAATACATTTTAAAGCAATCAGAACTTAAGGAATGACTTTCTTTGGGCACTCCTGTTACTTGTGTCAGCTCTTCTGAATCTGTCACTTTCTCAAAATCTTTTTAAGGCCTCATGTAAAAATGTTTTTCTTACTGTCATCTTTTACCTTTTACTTCTTAGGGCATTATTTGCCGTGTTTGTTTGCTCTTTTGTTGTTTGTAGCTTCATCTTTACTTTTAAAATAATTTTTTCTTTTATACCTTTTTTCTGTGTTCTCAGACCTCATTTGAGTTTTTCTGATTCTGATTTATGTTATTCTTTCATATTTTCTGTAATTTTCCCGGTTTCTTTTAGCCTGTTTTTAAGGAGGAGGCTACAGTTTTCATCTGTTTTATGGACATGTCTTTCCATCGTGCTTTTCCTTTACCTATGGAGACATTATTCTGCTCTTTTTTTTTTTTCATAATAATTTCATGAGGTATTTTTCTGTTGCCCATTTTTACATGATACTTTTTCCTGACTTCCAAGGAAGGAGGAAGATTGGAACTGCTTTTCTAGTTCTTTAGCTTTAGAATTCCCTTTTCTGTTGTTTTCGTGAAGTTTTAAAAAACATGGCTTCTACTTTCTAAGTTCTTCTGGCTCTGTTACTGCTTCCCACTTTTACCTGGCTTTCTCTTTTCTAGTCAGTTTGGATTTTACTTTCAGAAGCAATAGCTTTTTTTTATTTAAATATATTGGGGTGGCATTGGCTAATAGGACTATATAGGTTTCAAGTGTACATTGCTGTGATACAAGATCTGTATATTGCACTGTGGGCCCACCCTCCAAAGTCAAATCATCTTCCGTCACCATAGATTTGGCCCCTTTCTACCCGTTAACTGCCCCCCACCCCCTTCCCTCTGGTAACCACCATACTATTGTCTGTGTCTGTGAGTTTTGGTCTTATATTCCACACATGGTTGAAATCTTATGGTTCTTAGCTTTTTCTGATTTATGTAGCTTAGCATAATATTCTCAAGGCCCATCCATGTTGTTGCACATGGCAGTATTTCATCTTGTTGCTGAGCAGTATTTCATCTTTTCTTATGGCTGAGTAGTATGTATGTACCACATCTTCTTTATCCAGTCCTCTGTTGAAGGACACTTCATGTCTTGGCCACAGGGTATCATGCTGTAGTGAACATAGGGTGCATATATCTTTTGTGAATAAATGTTTTCAAATTTTTGGGGCAGATGCCCAGAAGAGGGATTGCTGGGTCATATGGTGGCTCTATTCTTAATTTTTTGAGTAATCTCCATACTGTTTTTAATAGTTGCTCTGCCAGTCTACATCCCCACCAGCAGTGAATGAGGGTTCCTTTTTCTCCACAACCTCTCTAACACTTGTTATCACTTGTTGATAATCCAGAAGCTTCTTATTAATGTGAATCTTATTCTAGTTAGCTTTGGGATTTATATGGCCAGCCTCTTCACATAGTCTTCCAGCCCCATGGACTCAGTGGAATGGAAAAATGGCAACACCCCTTCCAGAGTCATTTGTTCTCAAGGCGACTTGACGCTCTTTGTAGAAAGAGCCCGGAGCGTTTGAGGTTGTTATTCTCTTAGATCTGTCAGAAGCTTCTTATTTCTCTTCTACATCCCCTTGTGCAGGTCATGTAGGTCTTATAGCTGTTGGGATTTGTCTGCACCTGTTTCTCACCTGATTTTGTTGTAGATGTTGTCTGTGGGCTTCTGGGCTTGTATGCCTCACTGAGGAGTTTGAAACACTGTTCATTGCCGCCTCTGTCTACACAGAACACCCTTGTCCACTCAGCCTACTCGAGGCTGCCATATAGATTTTGCCAGGTTAAAGAGTAGTATTACAGTGAAGTGTGTGGAGTTAATGTTGTAAAGACTTCCTGGTATTTTATAGAAATATGTTAGCCTGTCAGCAAAAATGGGTGTGTACCACTAATAATGTATTCTTTTTCAGATTGTTCAGTTTGGCATGAATGAAAAGGTTGGGCAAATCTCCTTTGACCTCCCACGTCAGGGCGACATGGTATTAGAGAAACCTTACAGTGAAGCCACTGCAAGACTGATAGATGACGAAGTACGAATACTCATTAATGACGCCTATAAAAGAACAGTAGCTCTTCTCACAGAAAAGAAAGCTGACGTGGAGAAGGTTGGTATCAGTTCTACAAATAATTCTATACACAATTTTGCAGAAAAAGTTTAAAGTGATGATCGACTCGTGTGGTTGGTTTATAGACAGCAGTGTGTCCCATACCTGGCTAACTTGGATCCCTTCCTTTACACTGATGTTTCTGTGAGGTGGTGGGAATATGGTGGTGAGCAAACGCAGACATGATCCTGGATCCTGTGGCTATTAAGGATATGAGTGGTGGATTAATGAAGTCCATTAACAACTACCCAGTAAACAATTGAATCTACACTCTTCCCCACCAAGCATTTTTTTCCCACCAATTATTTTACCAGTACAGTAAATCTTAATGTTGTTGATAGTTTCTGCAACCTTAAGTGAAATGATGTATATGAAAACAATTTTTATAATAAGCTAATGGATATAAACAAGAATTAAGTTCCTATGGCCTCTCATTACCGTTATAAACAAAACAGTGTTGAACAAAACGGTGTCATCCGGGGCTCTGCTGCCATCCTAAATATGGAGCACAGTGGACTGATAGAAATTTACCATTGTTTTTCGCTTCCAGAATAAACAGTAAGTGACAGATGAAAGGGCGCATAAAAGAATTAGGCAAACTTGATAAGCACATGAAAACTACATTGGCTTAATTATGAACATCCACAAATAAACCTACTTCATGATTTTCATTGTTGTACCATACTTGGATAGCATCTGCTAAAGGGGCAGATCCTTTTAGAATTCAGTGGATTTTTTGCATCCAGTGAACTCTTAATTATTCAAATCCATTGCAGCCAAAATTAGAATATTTTGTTTTTTGAACATTCCACACTCTAATGAGAAAAACGCAAATGAAAAAGCCTTACAAAGGATTGACACAGATAAACGAAGTAGCCTATTCATAAGCAAGTCCTCAGAGGAGTCTCCTGTGAACCCGCCCTCTGCCATGCAATTCTAAAAATTCATGATGTCTTTTCAGAAAAGTACGCAGTATAATTGGGGAGAGATCTAGTGTCTGTGACACGCACTAGAAAGCATACAGCAGGAACTCTAAGAAGGGAAAGAACAGAGTGGTCAGAGAACGCTTTACATAGAACATAGGGCTTTTATACCTGACCTTAAAGGATAGTCAGAGTAAAGTCAATGGGAAAAAAAGGAGCTCTTAGTGTGGGGACCTGATGAGCGGAGAAGGGTGTGGTCAAGATACATATTTTCATATTAACTTTCCTGGTATCTTTGCCCTTGTTTGTCTTTATAATTTTTGACTAAATCTTAAAATTTCCTGCTCACTCTATTTCTGTCCTTTGCCCCAACACCCCTACTCCCACCACTTTCTTATTACCCTTCCAGAATTTATGTATATATACACACATAAAAGGATACATTTTCCTGTGTTTGCTTTGGCAGCACATAAACTAAAATTTGAATGATGCATGGCCCCTTCACAAGGATGATATGCAAATTTGTGAAGTGTTCCATATTTTCATAAAGGTGTGCATTTATATAGAAACCAATTTTTAGAAAATGGAATTTTAAAACAATATATAAATGGAATATAAGAAGAGCAAGGAAAATAAAACTAGATTAAGTATAGTGGATTCAAAACAACTTTATTAAACAAAATTGAATAAAAATATAATGAACTAAAAGATGTTTAAAAAAAGTAATGTAACCACATTTATATGTCTCTCTAAATCTAATGAAATGGGAAAATATGCAGAAACAGAATAGGAAAATATAATCTTTAAAAATAGTGCAGGAAGCAGTATCTAAATTATAATTTTATCCTATATAAACCTAAATGGATACAAAACATGCTTACGAAAGCGATACAGTCTTTTGTTGAAAGCAAAAAAATGTGTTCCTCAAGATGGCAGAACATGATTGCTATTTAAAGAATAGATATAATTTTAAAAGGCAGCAGTAAGGGAAAACATGTGAAGTAAGATGGCAGTGCATATAAAAAGTGGTTTATCACTGAAAGATATTCCCCCTCTTAAAAAGCAAATTAGCATATTATAGACATTATACATCTCACTTTTCTCATTGAATAGGTGCATAATTGTTCATTGTGTGGATGTACCAAATGTATTTAGCTACTCCCTTACTAATGGACATTTGTTTTTCCAGTATTTTGCACATCTTACTCCAAAATTATGAGACCTTATGTATATCTTTTTCAGTGGTCATAAACCCTTTTGGAGGCGGAGTTGGCTATGAATAAAAACACTAACTTTGAATAGACTTTTTGCCAAGTAACTATTTAATAGAAACTGTTCATATTTCAGGTTGCTCTTCTATTACTAGAAAAGGAAGTATTAGATAAGAATGATATGATTGAACTTTTGGGCCCCAGACCATTTGCGGAAAAGTCTACCTATGAAGAATTTGTAGAAGGCACTGGCAGCTTGGATGAGGACACTTCACTTCCAGAGGGCCTGAAGGACTGGAACAAAGAGCGGGAAAAGGAGAAAGAGGAGCCCCCAGATGAGAAAATCGCCAATCAGATCCGAGGAGGGAGGCCGTTTTAGCTTGTATTGTGGTTTCAGTTTGGATGTTATTTTCACTCTGGCTTTCTCAGAAGAACACTACTGAGTTGATTTAACCAGCTGCTGACCAGTTGAAGTGGTGGGAAGAGGAGTACGTAATCCTCAGCTTCAGAAATCCCAGTAGGGGTGGCAGGGTGATTTTTCCGAAGGTCCTGGGCTCTTGGAGAGCAGCTAGAAGAGTGGAGATCGGAGCCTGACACTGTTCCCCCTCCACTGTCAGTGAAGCCAGCTGAACATGTCAAGGGGAGAGAATCTGAAAGCCTGCCAATGTGGAAGGGGTCTGTATTTCACTTTGCATCGCCCCACTCTTCATTCCCATTTTCCTTCGAAGGCTGTGAAATTAGAGTCCTGATAAGACTATTTTAATTTGACTAATACTTTAAAGATTGAATCCGGATCATATGTTGCTGTTTTAATGGAATGGTTTTTCTACAGAGAACTGTACCATATTTAAAATATGAATGTATTATGTAAATATGGCTTCTTTACATCATAAATAAAGTGTAAACATTGTACTTCTCTTCTTCTGACCACACAGAGGACCACTGTTTATGCTTGGAGTGCTTTCTTTTAGAAAACAAAATGTCAGTCTTTCTGGTTCTCATCAGCTCCCACAAGATGATAATAACTTCTAGGTTTGTGTGTTCTGGAATGATGAACTCTTGATATGAAGTATGTTGATACCAACTCAGGGCGAAAATCTGATAATGGCATCAGTTTACATCCTTACTAGGCTAGTATATGTGTTGGTCACACTGTCTGGGTCTGGAAGTCTGTGAGTAATGAAAGCGGGTGTGGCAGGTTGTCCCAAACTATCACCGAGATTTCAGAGAAGGGCAGTGACGGTAAGCTGGGGAGGTGAGGCCCCTGTGCCCTGAATCTTCCATGACTTCCCAGGGCTGAATTATAAGCTGTTACTACCACTACTATTAGAAGGGTGTATATGGTTCCAGGAAAGTGGAGGTCTGCAATGTTACCAGCCTATGTTAGGTCAGAATTCTTAGCAAAAGATGGCATGAAGATGTACTAAGTCTTCAAATGCCACTATTTGGATTTGGAGATACGATACATTTTTGGACTTTTTAATATTTTTTTTAGCAACCTCCTTTAGTGTTATTCTAGCTTGCCTTGCATGTTCTTGATGTAGTTAAGTATGTTGTGGGAAGAGTGACTCCCCAGATTTAAGACACAGAATCCATGGCATCTCTGCTGCACTGGACTGATGGGATGAGGGGCAGCTCAGGCAGGCTGCTCTATGCTGTGACGACTCTTCCAGTCAGCCCAGAGATGCCCAACCGCAGCTCACCTGCCACAGGAGCGGCGGTTCTGATTCCACTAACTCAGCATCGTAGGAGACACCTGAGTCCCTTTCAGCTCCTGTACCAGTGACCTGCAGAAGTCACATATTGACTGCCTCCTTTCCTCAAGATGCTTGTGGGAAGTAGTTGAGTGAAGATTTGTTTTAAGGCTGCAGGAGGACTCACTTGCCATCAGATGTCTAGTGTGCTGTTCACATAAGCAGTAGACAACAGAGAGACAAGATGCTCTGTACTCCTTCCTCATCCCACTGCAGAGGCGCCAGTGTGTGCCGTTCTGGCTGGCCTCAGCTGGGAGGCCTCCTGGTGGAAGTGAGTTGTGCTGAACATGAGTCATGTGGGTTCGGTAAGAGAACTGACAAAGCTGTGTGTGAGACTGAGTCAGATGGTAACCCCCATCCATGGCCCTTGGCAGGCTGCCTCGTGGTCACCTCTGCATTCTGTAGCACTTCCATGAGCGTTACCTTTGTTGGGACCTAAATAGAGCCTGGCCCACAGCAGGTGCTCTCAGCACATCTTTTCTCTTTCAAGGTCAGTCAAACCTAGCATATTTCCAGGTTAGATGGAGATGGTAAAGTTTATTTTTACTGTAATCTTACGGAATAGTTCAGATTCCTGCAAAAATGAGGTCTGTTCTCACTTCAGTTAAAGCCATGCTGTCTGCCCAAGGCTGGGGCTTACTTAACACAAAATAAATGCAGTTACTACATGTGATCTGTGCCAGCATAGCACCAGGTGGGACTAGGTCACACTGTGAGGTGACCCTAGATCTCAGTGGCTGCAAATGGCAGACACATTTCTCTCGCTTCTTGTCCAACAAAGGTCAGGGGGCTTTGCTCAGCAGTTATCGATGGAGATGCTGGGTCATCTTTACAGGAGCAATTGAGGTCCCCACTTGGGAGGCAGAGCACAGGGCCAAACAGTGTTTGCTTCTACCTGGAAGTGACATACCACACATGATTTTGGGTAAAGCAAAGTCACAAGTTCACAGCTAACTTCGGCAATGTCTGCCAATTACTAGTAATAGCCTGGTCCTGTTCTATGGAATTATACTTTGTAAGACCTCTTACAGAAGTTGTGGTTTCTTTACAGGAACCATAAAAGTGATGATTTGTTACATAGAAAAAAGCCTTCGCCCTCCCTGCTGGGCCAGGCCTGGGTTCCTGGCCTGAGAACTCATGGAAGGAAGCTCAGCAGCTCTTGGAACTTACCCTGCCCTGTGCCACCTCACCCACCAAGAGCTTGCTGGAAGCATGAAAGTAATCTTCTGTGGCTCCTCTGGGAAACCTCAGCTGAGTTGTTGGGCTGGATCCCACCAGCCCAGAATATACTGTGGGGGGGTGAGAAATTCTATGGGAGGTCTAAATGCTAGTTGCAAATGGGGATGAAGGGCTTTTCATTGCATGTGCATTACCTTTAGGCTCAGAATTCTGGCCACCACTCTTAAAGCCTGCAATTCAAGAAAAGCCTCTTCCGGTTCTTCTAGCAAGCTGCAAGGGCAGTTCATTCAGAAAGGCACTAGAAATCTGAGCAACCATTGTAATGATGCAAAGTAACAAATCTATCATATAAGCAGAGGCTGGAAGAGACAAAGGAACAGTTGTAGTGTTTTATTATGAACAAATTTGTTTCAAAGGTCAATATTGCATTTTCAATATAAGGCAACACTGCACAGCTTCATTTCACAAAGGATGAAAAAACACTTTCTAACTTCTCTGCTAATTCTCAGACATGGTTGAACTCAATAGAACCTGAGGTTTTATTTGTTTAGCCCTTTATTGATGGCCCATTACTTCTTTTAAATCCTCCAGTAGAAAATAATCCCTAATCTGATTTGACCGCATTGGACTGCCAATTCTCTGCTATTTGAATGTGCTTTTTTTTATTCTAGATGATTGAGTATAATTTTATTGCATTTGGGAGGGACCTGCACCCATATATGTAGACCAGTTCATTATTCAATGGCCATTAGATTAAGACACATCAGAGTTAAAGAAAATCTGCATTGTCATATTTGAAACGGGCACTCCTCTATTCATTGATCTCCTCTTCATCGTCTTCAAAAGCTTCTTCACCATCATTGGCAGTAGCTTCTTGATATTGCTGGTACTCAGACACCAGGTCGTTCATGTTGCTCTCCGCTTCTGTGAACTCCATCTCATCCATGCCCTCTCCCGTAAACCAGTGCAGGAAGGCCTTCCGGCGGAACATGGCAGAAAACTGCTCCGAGATGCGCTTGAACAGCTCCTGGATGGCTGTGCTGTTGCCAATGAAGGTGGAGGCCATCTTGAGGCCTCGAGGAGGGATGTCGCATACAGCCACCTTGACGTTGTTGGGGATCCACTCCACAAAGTAGCTGCTATTCTTGTTTTGGATGGCCAGCATCTGCTCGTCCACCTCCTTCATGGACATGGGGCCCCGGAAGACAGTGGCCACGGTCAGGTAGCGCCCATGTCTTGGATCACAAGCTGCCATCATATTCTTGGCATCAAACATTTGCTGAGTCAGTTCTGGCACTGTCAGGGCACGGTACTGCTGACTGCCTCTGGCCGTCAGGGGGGCAAAGCCAGGCATGAAGAAGTGGAGGCGGGGGAAAGGGACCATGTTCACCGCAAGCTTTCGGAGGTCAGCATTGAGCTGGCCGGGGAAGCGTAGCGAGGTGGTGACCCCACTCATGGTGGCTGACACCAGGTGGTTGAGGTCCCCATAAGTTGGAGTGGTCAGCTTCAGGGTGCGGAAGCAGATGTCATACAGCGCCTCATTGTCGATGCAGTAGGTCTCATCCGTGTTCTCCACCAGCTGGTGGACTGACAGGGTGGCATTGTAGGGCTCCACCACTGTGTCTGAGACCTTGGGGGAGGGCATGACGCTGAAGGTGTTCATGATCCTGTCGGGATACTCCTCTCTGATTTTGCTGATGAGCAGCGTGCCCATGCCTGACCCTGTTCCTCCTCCCAGGGAGTGGGTCAGCTGGAAGCCCTGCAGGCAGTCACAGTGCTCACACTCTTTCCTCACCACATCGAGCACCGAATCCACCAGCTCTGCTCCTTCTGTGTAATGCCCCTTTGCCCAGTTGTTCCCGGCACCGGTTTGTCCTGTAATAAGCAAAAGAGGATAGAATGCAATTTAAATAGGGTGAGACAGAAAGGAATCGCTCATGGATATTAATACTTTTAAATGGTGTTGGAAAAATGTGTTATAAAACGATTAGATAATATGGCATTGGCCGAAGTCAGTGGACAAGGAAACAGGCACCCACCAGTCCTGCTGGGGAGCACATGAATTAGTGCCTCTTCAGACAACTTAAAGGCCTGTCAATTTTTAAGATGGACATATGTTTTGAGCAGCTAGTTTCTATTTTTAATTTTAAGTAGGTAATTCTCACACATGGTAAAATTCAAAGGGAACAAAATGTATATATTAACCTCTTCCCTCTCCTTTGAGTTTTCTGGATTTTGTACTATGTGCTATATACAAATATTTTCTTTTAAAAACAGTATTTTTCATGTTAATGGAGCCCCTCATTTATCATCCAGAATTACTGTTGCAAAATTTTCTGAGCACCAACTATTTACTTTGCACCTGTAATTAAGTACTCAGCACAGGAAGTGATTCCTGCCCTCAAATTGCTTCTAGCTCAGTGGTGGTAAGGAAGTGCACGTACCTGAAAGATTTTTGTATTTTTATCCAAATAGTTCAAGTAACTAGAAAGAGACCTTCTAGTTAGTCTGTTTTCTACACAATGGTGCATTTTCCCCACCTGCTTATTTGTATCTTACTTTATGGAAGAAATTTTGCATCTGAAAAGTTGGCTCTTAAATTTAAAATCCTCTGACTTCATTTCATTGTAAAATGTAAGGTCTATCGGTGGTGAAGTCCTCTTTCCCAGGCTGTATAAATAACACAGGCCTGCGTGTATGAAAAGGCGCACTTAAAAAGAAATGATAAAGAGGACTGGCAGGGACTTAAGCTTTTGCTTTCCTATAATTCAGTGCTCTTCAAACAGAGCTCTATAGCACTGAAAATACTATGAAACTACATACCCCCTCATACATTTTTAAGTTGACATCTAATTTGTCTTCATAAATTCAAATAGTTGTAAATGACACAATTTTAATATCAAGGGTACTATAACTACTCTTTTAAAAACAACTGTTACATCATTCTGTTACTTGTATCCAATAGAGTATATAAAAATCAGAAATAAATTGTAAGTTGAAACTGATTGTTGTTAAATTCCTATGATCACAAGATGTTAAAAATACATTATAATTTTTTGATTAGTTCATTTATCTAAAGATGAATATTAAATATTGCCATAATGAGACAAAATTTGGCATTGTTTCTTCACTTTTTATGTATATGTTGAAAAATATTTACATTAAATATATAAATGTAATGAACTGTGTTCTAACAATGTCATTCAATTATTTGATCTTCTTCAGCATTATATGCCAAAAATCAAATAGTTGATCTGCAATCACAGAGGCATGGATGATACATGCAACAGACTGACACCTGTCAGAGGGGAGGGGGAGGGGGACTTGATGAAAGAAGGTGAAGGAATTAGCCAGAGAACATATACGCATAACCCACGGACACAGACAACAGTGTGGTGGTGACCTGAGGGGAGGGGGAGCAGGGGCTGGGAGGTGGGGGGCAAAGGGGGGGAAAATGGGAACATACGCAATAGTGTCAACGATAAAAATAAAGAAAAAGTAAGGTTGCTATGACCATTCCTATTCTTTAAAAGTATTTTTTAATCATATTTTCAGCCGAAAACTCAATTTTGTTGAAAGCAGAATTGGAAACGCCTAACTTGCATCAGTCATTCCTTCGTTCTGTTTCAGGAAATACCAAAAGGCTTTATTGAGACTTATCAAATGCTAACTCTTTCACTCAAAGACATTTTGTTTAATCCAGAATACTTAGAGTTGGGAAAATGGGAATATTAATACCAATACAACTTTGCCAATGATTTTTTAATGGAATGTTTAAAAATATTTTTTTAATGTTTAGGTTGCAATTTTAGCTTATTTGAATTATAAAAACTACTATTCATATAATCTAACTGGCAAAGGCAGTCCTCATTATTAGAACCATCTTCCAAATTATACATACTTTCAGAAAAACATGATTATTTTTAAATTCAAACAGGTTAATATGCATTTCAAGGACCATTAGGAAACCACTGAGAACAAAATTCTAGAGCATACGATAAAGTCAATCATGAAAAGCAGTGAAAGTAAGCAATGCAAAGATATATGTATTGAATATTTAATAATAAACTTCAAAACTAGTATATTCATAAAAACTATAAAAACAAGATATTGTTTCTCATTTCCTTTAACTGGTAATAAGATAAGATAATATATAGCTAAAATTGTATGTTACTTAGCAAGCAAGGGAGATTATTAAAAAGCATTCTATTTCTTTAGTAAATGGGCATATCAAACTCTGGTTTTGCAAGGAAGAACCATGTATAAAAAAATAAACCCATTAGCACCCTGATCAGATTTTCCCTCTACATTGAGTGAAAGAGACCAGGATACACACTGAAAGCAGGAGTGGGCAGCTGATTTGATAGTCTCAAGTGGACAGAGGCAAAAGGAGACAGATGCCAAGTCTTGTTTGTCCTTCTGCTCTGGGCCAGGACACTGCTGGCACTGAACAGACAGACAGACCTCTCACCACGTATTCTTCAGATGTTGACTTGACTTTAGCCTACACACAGCTGGTGGCGAGAATACACAACCACCACCTGAAGACCAGCTTCTCAGCTCTGTACGTGGTCAGGCCCATACCTGATGCTGCACACCAGAAGGGGAAGCTGAGGTAGGCAGCAGTGACCCCACCAACGCTCCTTCTTGAGACCAGCCTTGTGCTACATCATCTAAGGTGAGTGCATGGTGGGCCCTTGTGCACTTCAGGGGGTGGGGGCCCCTCACACTGAGGTTTGCTGAAGAACACCACTGGAATCTGCATTACGTTTCTTTGTATCTTCCATGGCACTTATCAGTGCTAAGCACTGTGGTGTTAATGGAAGTCTAAAACAAGAAAAGCAAGACTAATCCTGTGTTTCTTCAGTAACTTTATTTGTTAATTATATTCTATTGATTATGCTATTATAGTTGTCCTGATTTTCCCCCTTTCCCCCCCTCCACCCAGCATCACCCACTCCCTCAGGCAATCCCCCCACCATTGTTCATGTCCATGGGTCATATGTATAAGTTCTTTGGCTACTCCATTTCCTATTTTACATCCCCATGGCTACTGTGACTGCCCATTTGTAGTTCTTAATCCCCTCACCTCTTCGCCCATTCTCCGCACATCTGCCTTCTACCTGGCAACCATCAAAATGCTCTCTGTATCCATGATTCTGTCTTGTTTGCTTAGTTTGTTTTTTAGATTCAATTGTTGACATTTGTATTTTTTGCCATTTTATTGTTCAGTTTTGATCTTCTTTTTATTAAATAAATCCCCTTAACATTTCATATAATAATGGTTTGGTGATGATGGACTCCTTTTGTTTTCTCTGGGAAGCTCTTTATATGCCCTTCCATTCTAAATTACAGCTTTGCTGGGTAGAGGAATCTTGGCTGTAGGTCCCTGCTTTTCATCACTTCGAATATTTCTTGCCAATCACTTCTTGCCTGGAAAGTTTCTTTTGAGAAATCAGCTGACAGTCTTATGGGAACTCCCCTGTCGGAAACTAACTACTTTTTGCTTGCTGCTTTTAAGACTCTTCCTTTATCATCTTTAATCTTTAGCATTTTAACTATGATGTGTCTCGGAGTGGGGTTCTTTGTGTGCATTTGCAAAATTCGGACTCTGTATTTCCTGGACTAGCATGTCTGTTTCCTTCACCAAATTAGGAAGTTCTTTTTCACTATATTTTCAAATGGAGTTCCAAATTTCTTGCTCTTTTTCTTTTCCTTCTGCACCCCTATGTCGGATTGCTTAATGTTGTCCCACAGGCCGCTTACACTATCCTTGGTTTTTTGGATTCTCTTTTCTTCTTGTTTTGATTAGTTGTTTTTTGCTTCCTTATGTTCCACATCAGTGATCTGATTCTCAGCTTCATCCTTCAACTCTACTGTTGTTTCCCTATACATTGTTCTTTATTTCAGTTAGTGTATCCTTCATTTCTGACTGGATCTTTTTCATGTTGTTAAGGTCCTAAGTTCCTTGAGTATCCTTATAACCAGTGTTTTGAACTCTGCATCTGATAGATTGCTTATCTCTATTTTGTTTAGCTCTTTTTCTGGACTTTGGATCTGTTCTTTCATTTGGGCCATGTTTATCTCCTCATTTTGGCAGCCTCCCTGTGTTTGTTTCTATGTATTAGGTAGAGCTGCTATGACTCCTTGTCTTGGTAGTGTGGCCTAATGTAGTGGGTGTCCTGTAGGGTCCAGTGGCACAGCCTCCACTATCAACCATGCTGAATGCTCGAGGTGCGCCCTTCATGTGGGCTGAATACACCCTCCTCTTGTAGTTGAGCCTTGGTTGCTATTGGCAGATCAATGGGGATTTACCCAGGCTTGTCAGCTGCAAGAACTGACTATTACCATTGACCACCAACCTCTACCCTCCGTGGAGGATCAGCTGTGCAGAGGCAGCATGGTGGTGCTCTGATGTGGTCTGTAGCTGTCCACTGGGTGCGCTGGCCTTGGGTTTTCCTGGGTGGTGCAGGCCAAGGTCAGCCCCAACCTGGATTTTGCTTGGAGCCACCCTGCCTGAGCTAAAAATCAACCGGAGATGGCTGGTACTTGTGCTGGGCTTGGAGATTCCCAGGTGAAGCCTAGGCCAGCTGTTGCTTGTTTGATAGGATCTAGGAAGTTGTGAAGCATGAGTCAGGAACAGCCATTCATATGGAAAAGCAGCCTGGGTGGGCCTGTAAGTTGGGTGGGGCGGAGTCTCTGCAGATCTCAAAGGTGGGTCAAACAGTGTTAGCCTGTTTGATGGAGTCTCAGAGATGGCACCGGCTTGCCAGCTCTGTGGGGGGAGGGTTTAGAAAAAGGACGATGGCCTCTGCTTGCCTTCATGCCAGACACTTCAGTTTCTCCCTGTATAATACTGGTGCCTTTCAAGCTGCTACCCCAGTGCTGGAGCTCAGAGGGACTGAGTCTGAATAGGTGAGTCCATGTATGAGTTCTTTAAGAGGAGCTGCTTGGGGCTCCAGCATTTTCTTCTACCAGCTCAATTCCTGCTGGTTTTTGCAGCCACAAGTTGTGGGGACTTACCTTCCTGGTACAGGAACCCTGGGCTGCGGGGCTTGGTGGGGTTGGGCCTCCTTGCTCCTGAGATATCCCTCCTGAATTTTTATCCACCACACGTGGGTGAGGGACCAGCCCATTCTGTGTCTATACCTACCAGTCTGGATGGATGTGGTTTCTTTAATTCTGTAGTTTTCAGACTTCCATTCAACTCGATTTCTGATGGTTCTATATTTTAGTTGTAATTTTGATGTGGTTGTGCAGAGAGGCAGGCCAAGTCTGCCTGTGCTGCCATCTTGACTGGAGGTCCTAGATTCTTCAGTAATTCTGAAATGTAGTGACTCTTTCCCTGGACCATGTGACTTGTATGGAGCGTTGTCCCACGACTGAAGGGTTGCTGGTTTGACTCCTGGTCAGGGTGCACACTGGAGGCAACCAACTGATGCTTCTCTCTCGCATCATTGTTTCTCTCTCTCACTCCCTTCCTCTCCCTAAAAGCAATGAAAAGATGTCCTCAGCCTGCCTGTACTCGTCTGTCTGAACTCCACCTCACAAGTGAGCCTGGCCTCACTCCCCTGGTCTTCGCCATTTGGTAGGTCAAAGGCACCAAAGCAATTGGCATGACAGGAACTGTGGCTCAAAGTAAATGATGCAGAAATAATATATCTATTTAATAATAAACGTAAAAAACCAGCCCCTCTGTGCCTGCACCAGACCCTGTGGTGCCTGGCCCCTTCAGCCCCCTCCAGTGGCCATTTCCTTGACTAAAAGGTAACTGTTCTCTTACTTTTTCTTCCCACCCAGCTGGGTCACACAGTGAAACCTGGCTGACCACCTACTCTTACCAGGCTTGAAAATGCTCACTGTCCTTCCTACATCCCCACTAACTCCTGCCCATGCCCTCTCCACGCATTCCAACAGACGGCAGCATGGTCAAACCACAGCAGAGGCACTGAGATGAATAAACCTGGGGCTAGCCTTCTACCTGGGGCTCAGTGCAGAACTATCACACCTAGACAAAGCAAAGACTGTAGTTGTCACAAAAAGACTAGGAATTATTTCATTAAAATAGAGTAGAAACTAATAACCGAAAACAAACAGGTGGCCTTAGGCAGGCAGACAGACAGCCACAGTAAATGAAGTTCTAGTTGGTGGACAGAGGTTCTGAACTGGACCCTTTCTCTTCCCTTAGCTCACACCATTCACTTGGCTTCCTCATATTTATAGCGTTATTAGCCATGAAGTTTTCTCTGCTCTTGACAAAAGGAGGAAGCTGGTGACTTCTGAAAATATTTTGCCAGTCTCATAGCAACAGACGTTCCCAGTTAAATATTTGGGGGTCATGAGTTGAACATCTTCTGTAATGCAATGTTGTGACATTAATCAGCGGCTCCAGATTGTAGAACTCAAGCCTGGAACCTCTAAGCTTTGGCAGTGGGGCCGCAACGGATGCTCAGGGTTTTCTCAGAGCCCACCCTCTGGTTTACACGCAGCGCACCCTGAGGGATGGAGTAATAAGTCTGAAGGCTCTGCATGTGCTCTCTGACCTCAATTCTGAAGGAAAAGGTACAAGTGCAGAAAGAGGCTGAAAGGAAAGTCTGTTTCTCTGGTACTTCATTTTCTCCCACAAGACCCTTTCCCACTATCTCATAGGCATGACTGCTATGCGGGCAGCAATTTATGAAGACAAAAGTTTTTTTAAAAAGTGTATCCTTTGGCCCAGACGGCTTTGTTGGGCCCGGTGGGCCAAAGGAATAAGGAGTGTCCCATACCATATCTGGGTGTTGCTGTCCAGGAAACGTAATGAAGATGAAGATTCACCAAACAAGCTCTATACTTTGGTCACCTACATACCTGTCACCACTTTCAAAAACCTACAAACAGTTAATGTGGATGAGAACTAACTGCTGATTGCCTAATAAAGTTATAAAACTGCCACACAAAAAAAAGTATATCCATGTTTAAATCTCAAATGCAGGTAATTTTCACTTTTACAATTACGCATACTTCATCTTTTTTTAAAAAAGCATTTCAAACTATATATGAAAATGGACTAACATTAGTTTAATTTACCAGCTCTGAAACTATGATCTAGGAAGCCACAGTTGGATGACCCATCTCCCATTTACAGACAACTCTGCCTCTTTGATTCACTGGAGAATGCTGTAAAAACAACTGTTTGGCCAAACAATATAGTATGTTCATACATTCTGGATACCCCTCTGTTCCACAAAACAAATGTACTATTTTGACAAAATAAGCATATTCACTTAAGCAATTCACAATTCTTAATAAAAAGAGTACCAGCTTTTTAAAATTACTATTAAATAAAGCTATTTCACATCAGTACGGTGTGTTAAAAATTTTAAATATTCTGAATCAAAAATTGGTATACATGTTCTGGCAAGAAACAAAGATGCAAGAAGTAATCCTGGAGACAGTTTACATGCCAAGTGTCATTTCTAACATTTTTCAAGGTTTACAAGGACAGTAAATTAGATCATTATATGGTTACTATAGGTCTATCTTAATTTGTTCTTAAACTTTTTGATTCCCATTTATTGACACCTAGAAAGAAGAGACCAAACCTTTGTTACACTCCCAGGATTCAGTTCAAATACATAAAACCAAAGAAAACTGCCACAATTGCTGAAGCTGTTTCTCTGAGAAACCAGCTTATCACAACTTCAATAGTTTGTAATAATTCAATTATGTAAAAATTGGTTCACAGTTTTGACTCTCTTTAAAACCGCAAAAGGCCCTGGCTGTGCAGGAGGAAGGCTGAGGGTAAAGCCTGGCTCTCGCGCAGGCATCTGGACTGGGAGAGGGAGAAAGTAACGCAGAGAAGGCGCATGGTGGCTGCTGCCCTGCTAGAGACCTCCAGAAAGTGCATCAAAGGCGCCACAGCCTCATCCAGGACATTCCTTATGACAGGCTTCAGCCATGTAAAAGGACACCAAGAGTGATGTAGTAAATATCTACTTACTTACCACCCATTTTAAGAAAACAACTAATGTTACATGAAGTCCAATATAACATATATAATTTAGAACATCTTAAATTTAAACAATGTATAACAGAATAGATTTTTTTCTGCTTTCTCTCCAAAAGCAGTTGGGGTGTGTGTGTGTATGTGTGTGTGTGTGTGTATGTGTTTTAGCTAATCAACCTCCGTGGAAACAGGGTTCAGCAAGTTGCATTTTAATATTGTGCCTTTAGATTTCTTTATGTGTGAGTCCTGTTTCTGTGTGCTTGGCGCCATTATGGTCTTTAGTTCAGTGACAAAGAATATAAATGTTCCCATTTGTGGACTATAAAAATATTGGCAATTTAGGTTTTCTGATATAAGAAAAGGGGCACCAGAGTCCTGATCCATTTTAAATATTAAAGGTGAAAAAACCCTTAAACAGGTATTATCAGAAGTTTCACCCGTGCCATGGTTGTACGGGTTGTCATGGTGCTGGGGATCCAGATGATACCCAGAGGACACATAAACTCTGTGAACGTTCATCTTCCTGAGTTACCTTTCTAACAAAGCACTGCCTGATTCTGCTACAATGTAATCAATTCATAACACCAATAAAATCTTTCAAGATTCTGTATCTTCTCAACTCTAAAAACCATGGCTACAGGGTGATGGAGACTGGTAACATTAACAGTGCCACTTTATTTAATTTGTATATAATTTTCTTTAGGAGTTTACAGAGGGGCAGGTAATATTATCATTTCTTTTTTCTATGTAGAAGGGAGGGGAGGATTTGCCCAATTGTGATAAAACAAAACATATATGGTAACAATCTTTAGAAGGAAAGCAGAACATATTAAAGTTTAAAAGATGGGCAATATTATTATCATATTACAATAATTTATGAAGGAAAAAAGTTAATGTCTAAATTTTTTTTTTTAATAAAGAACTATCGGTGTAAGCATTTCATTTAGCTTATTGTCCAATAAAAAAAGAAAAAAAAGAAAAGAGGTGCCTGTGATGAGTCTGGGAACTGTAAATTTCCATTCCAAACTTTTCTATGCCATGTGATGTTTTTAATTTTGCACATAAATTAATTTTGATGTTTAAAAAAAGAAGAAGGGAAAAAGCAGGGAAGATGGAACCTACCAAAGATGAAGTTGTCAGGCCGGAAGAGCTGCCCAAAAGGCCCAGACCGTACACTGTCCATGGTGCCGGGTTCCAAGTCCACCAGGGCGGCCCTGGGCACGTATTTCTGAGCTACAAGAGAACAAAGCCCACCCACGAAAGGTCACTTTCTGGTTTCTGAAGTAAAGAAGTTCCTCAGAGCAAGTCCTACCTGCTCAGGTACCTGGAATGTATGAAGCAGGATTTCACTTAGAATCACAGAATCTTAGCACTGGGAGAACACAATTCCACCCTTGAATTGTTCAGACGAAGAAACTAGCCCAGGCATGAATGGACAGCGGGAGTTCCAGGAATAAACAGGCAGGGTGAGAAATAAGGTCTGACTTCCTGCCTCCTGTATTTTCCAGTTCACCCTAACACCTCTTTCCTGTTGGTCAGTTTTGCCTTTTTAACTCCATGGAAATAAACTGTATCTGTTGTGGCAAATTGCCATGCTGCCGTGACGTCCTTTCTGCTTTTTAGCAGCTCACACACACACATACGTGAACCCAAGCTATGGTCTGAGCACCTTATTACATTCCACGGGCCGTTTTCCAAGAGACACTCTCATTTACAAATGAGTGCTGCTGTGTAGCCTTTTCATTGTGAGTACACTTTTGTGCCAGTTAGGCAAGAAATTGTTCCCAGCGAGGATGGGGTTAATAGGATGGCACCCAGGAACTGCTTTTCAACTCCTATCCAGCTATGCATACACCCAGTTGAAGAAAGGGTGTAACTTAACTGGACTTAAGGGTTAATAGGAAGTGCTTTGTATACTGGAATTTTCTTTAGTGCTATCTAGAAATTTCATCTCCTGGACCCCACTGTTCCAGACCTTTTGTCACAGCTGCTTAGTGAATAAAATCCAGTGATTTATGTATCCTACTCTTCTCAGTTCTTATGCGGACAAGCAGCATGTCATTCCAAAACACTGAAAGTGATTATCTCTCAGAATACATGTCCTGTGTAGGGGGAGCATCTGTCAATTCCTGGGCATTTTTTCAGTCTTAGCTTTTTGTTGTTTTGAAAGGCATGTACCACTTTTAGAATAAAAACATTGTTACAGAAATAATGTATAATGTAATGTATAGCTACAATACAAATGAAGATATCCGGGACAGGGGCTGCTATTATTCCCAAACTGAGATAAACTACAGCCTGGATTTTTACTGAAGTCCACCAGACAATTACCCAGAATTGTCTAGTTTCAGTTTCCAGGGGGTGTAGTCTTTTCGGAGGTCTGCAAAGGGCCAGAAAAGTCATGTAAGGCAGTGCTTTTCAAATTTTTAGCCAAGAACCTCTATCAAGAGGTCATCTTAAACTGGAAAGAAAGAAAAAGCCCGGATATCACTCACCACGTTGATTTCACAACACTAATGAGTAGTCCGGCTCAAACGCTCAGACCCGCGCGGAATTGGGCTGTTTGAAATAAACTGACAGCGCATTTCCCCGCCCTGGAGGGAGCGAGGGAGGAGCCGGGCATCCCGCTGTATCCCAGGTGAACTTTTCCCAGAGCAAACTACCCTCCCGAGAAGGCGAAGACCGGGGAAGGCTGGGGCCCAAGAGGGCGAGGGCCGTGGTCGGCCGGGGAAGGGCGCGGTGCGGGAGTGGGATGGACGGGGTCCCAGACATAGGGTGGCCTAGGTCCAAGAAGGCGGCGGCCGGGGTCCGGGTAGGGTTGGCCGTGGTCCCAGACGGGGACGGCCGCGGTCCGGTCGGGCGATGGCCCGGGTCCGGGAGAGCGATGGCTGGTTCCAGAGGGGAAGGGCGTGGTCGCGGAGGGGAACGGTGGCGGGTCCCGGGGTGGGGGGAAGGGCGGGGTCCCAGAGGTGGCCGGCAGGGACCCGGCGGGCCGCACAGTCGTACTCACACGATGACTCATTGTAGTAGACGTTGATTCTCTCCAGTTGCAAGGCAGAGTCACCTACGTAGCCTCCTGCCGGGTCGATACCGTGTTCATCGCTGATCACTTCCCAAAACTTTAGGCAGGACGAGGCAGAGAGGACACACGGTCAGAACCCGGAGCCCAGGGCGCCTCCCCCCCGCCCCGCCGCTACCCCCAGGGCTGGCCGGGCAGGGCGGGGTCGCGCGTCCGCGGTGCCGAATTCCAGGCGCGCCTGAGCCTCCTGTGGCCGCTCCCAGCTACAGTGGGGATGAGGGCCAGGGGGTCCCGGGTTGTGACGCCCCTTCTTCGGCAGCGCCGCTCCTCCAGGCCTTCCCGGGTGCGGCGCGGGACAGGACTGGTAGCCAGGGACCGAAGGGCACAGAGCTCGCACCGAGGGTCCAGCCCGGACGCCCCAGGCCTGCAAGCTGCCCACCCGCAGGGAAGCCCAGTGCCCGCTCGCCCCTCACCCAACCCACCTTGGTGCCTATCTGGTTTCCGCACTGGCCCGCCTGGATGTGCACGATCTCCCTCATGGCGGGCGCTGGCTCTGCGCTCCGGGAGCTCGCTCTTCCTACCTCCGGGGCGACTGCGGGCAGCAGCACGCTCCTGGGACTCGACCCTCCTCCCGCCCTCCACCCCCCTCCCCCGCCCCTGGGCCCCCGGACCAATGGCTGCGGGCCTCGCCTTCCCTGGCCGCGTCCCCTCAGCCCAGAGGTTGGGCACCTCCCTCCGCTCCTCCCTGCCCCGGCTCGTCGTCCTCCCCCCAACCCCCAGCCCCAGGCCTCCGGGTCCCCGGGCCAAAGCCCCTTCTTCGGCTCGCTCATTCCAGGGTCTTCCTCCTGGGGCAGCCTCGACCCCGCGCGTTTCCAGAAGGGAGAACTGACAGGGGACAGCTGAAGGACCCCTTGTGCGGGGAGCCGAGCCGGGAAGCGAGCGGGCCCCTCTAGCGCCCCCCAGAGCGGGAACTTAATGGAGAGGCAGAAGGAAGGGACAAACGGCTCGGACCCCTCCCCCACCCCATTTAGCTGCCTCAGTTGCTGACCCGCCCCGGAGGGAAACTGAGGACCCCTCTACTTGGGAATCGAGAGACTGTGGTGTCAAGAGTCCCCAAGGAGCCGATGCGGACCGGCGGGGTCCCACCTTGAGCCGCCCTGGATGGGTTCTGGGACCTCGCGGGCCTGGCAGGGTGCACAGGCTTCCGGCACGCACCGCGGGGTCAAACCCATTGAGTATAAGGGTTTTGGGACACAAAAGCAGAGTTTCTCACGGTGACTATGACTCCCCCCCCACCCCCAACACACTCTTCACTGCCCTCCTGGAGCCTTTCCTTGTGCAACTGCAGGTACCATTCCATTCTGACGACTCTGAAAAGTTTGCAGAGCGGTTTAGTTAAAGTGAATACGTCGCTGGATCTGAAAGTGAACATCCTCCTGCACTGTCATCTACACAGTCTCTCCGCCAGGAGTCAGCGACGGAAAGCGCTTTGGCCCCGGGAGGGCTCAGAGGTCTGGGCTCTAGCAGGTCATTCCCTCACCTTCCCTAGTCCTAGGTCCCGGACTTCCTTTTGCTCTTCGCAGGGACATGTGCATGTGTGGGTGTTGTTTGGATAAGTGCAATGCTGGAGAAGGAGTGAGGACACTAGAAGGACAGTGTAAGCCTACACAGCCTGTTTTTCTTGCTTCTCCTCAGGGGGCCACGGAAAGGGGCGGGGGGTGGGGTGGGGTGGGGATTCCCTGCAGAATGAACAAAGCTCTCCCTGGGGACTTGGAGACAATTCTGCTATGCAAAGCATGGCTCTCTCTCTCTCTCTCTCTCTCTCTCTCTCTCTCTCTCTCCATATGTATATATATATATTTTAATATAAAAATATTTATTTTTATTTTATATTAAAAATATATATATATTTTAAATAACACTATGTAGCCCTGACTTCTCTGAACTACACCCTTTCCAGTTCCCAGTGTTTGCCAGGCAGGCACTCCAGCAGGTAAACGAAATCTTCATTTGTTAGTGGCTTGCATCTAGGGCCCTCTAGGTTCTGGGCCCCCTACCCTCCATGCTCAGTTGCCCTCTCCCCACCACACACCTGGGCCCTGAAGCTGTCAGGCCTCCCACAGGCATACTCCACCACTCAGACACCTAGAACTCTCTCCAGTCCATTTCCATGGGCAACTCCAGCTGGCAAGGCTCACCTGCTTGCCAGGTGAGACACATGCTGATTGTATGTCAGGTACACTGTACATCAAGATTACTTCTGGGCATGAATTTGGTCTTCAGGGAGCAATATTTCCTCCTCCGGGAGGTCTTGTGTGGTAGAAAGGAATGACCACTAGATGGTGAGTCAGAGTGACTTGGAGTTCAGTTCTACTCTGTTTCCAATTAGCTCTGTGTTGAGTCACTTAAATTCTCTGGGCTTCGGTTTACTCATCTGTAAAATGAAAGGATTTTCCTAAGGGACTTGATTCTGTGGCACCTTTGGTCTGAATGTGACCACCAAAGACTTTTGCATGTGTTTTCCTGTGTGAACACTGCAGGTGAGGAGACTCTGGAAACCTGGACTGCTTCCCCTTCCAGGTCCAGAGTTCTGCAATTTGCACCAGCGGTTTCTTTTTAGACATGCAAAAACTTTGGGGAAATCCTAATGAGTGTGTGTGGTTGGAAAGAGGTGAAGAACTTTTAAAAAAAAATTTCTTTTGGAGTTTTTCTAATGTTTTCAATTTTAGGTATTAATTCTTTAACCTCTGGATTCCTGTCCCAACCCCCTCTCACTCCCTCTCTGTCCTGCTTTTATGCCTTCTTGTAGGTCACCATGTCTCTCTTTATACACAAGACACTCCCAGAGAATCAAGTGAGACCAGAGCCTCGTCCATGCTACCCCAGCAGACTGAGCCTGAGATGACCCAGCTGCCCTCCTTTGAGTGATCAGCACCCTTATTTAGACCATTGTCATAGCACAGTGTAATTACTGACTCCAAGTACACGCTTTCTTCATCCATCTTCTGGTGCAGAAAGCCTGGCGGGTGGTGGACCTATGGTCCCTCAAAGAGTCTTTCCTCAGCTCTGGTCATTCAGTCCCTGTGGAATCAAGCCAGTAAGTAACAACTTTGTGGTTTGCTGAAATAGCTACATTTTTAATGCTAATCGTTGAGTGGGAATTTGAATCCAAGGTATCAATGTGCCAGAAAGTAGTGCCAGTGTGGCTTCAAGAACACTGTTGTAATCTGGATTCGATGGGGGAAAGCTGATTCATTGGAGTTTCTAGCGGACACTCGCTGTTGACTAGCACCTCAGCCTCCCATCTACGCCACGGAGAGAGTGACTGAGGTGACTAAGGCTCAATGTTACATGCTTTTGTACAGAATTTATGGAATCATTACAGTGACCCTCCATGGTTGGTGTTATTGCAGATGACAAAACTGAGGATCCGGGTGGGCCTTGTCGCCTTGCTGGCAAATAGGAGTGAAAGGTTCCAATGGGAGTCTGAGACCTGTCCCTAATATGGGTGGGACCACAACAAGAGTACATGAATGTCTAAAGATAAAGAGGTTAAAAATCAAGCTTACACAAATCAGAGAGTGCATTCTGTCTTGCACCTTAGAGACAGGCATTCTTATCTGAAACCAGGCTCCAGTGTAAGACTCTCAGACTCCCCGGGGATTTGCATCAGGAGTGGTAGTGGGGGAGGGCTGGTCTCCATCCTCCAGCCCCACCTTTCAGCTTCCTGCCCTTTGTCCCCCACTCCCACCCCTGCTCCAACTCCGTACTGCACTGGGGAGGGCCCCCTATGCACACCTATGGACACCCCAGTCCTCAGCCCAAGCTCATCCTTCCCACCCACACACCTGGACCACTTTGGCGCGCATCGATGTCACTGTCATCCATGGGAGGGGTGCACCCTGAAAAAGATTTGAGGGCAGGGAATCCTGAGGTCCTGGGTGCTAAAGCAGTGGTGTGGGCCCCGAGAGCCATATCCCAGCAGCTCTGTGTTTGGGTCTGAGGGCCATAATAGACTCCAAGCCTGTGGCACTGGTGCTCTCTATAAGCACACAGCCCACACCCTCCTGTCTGCTTGCTTCCCACCTCTCCCAGCCCCTCATCTTCTTGCCTTTCATCACATTTCATTGCTCCTCAAAATGCCCTCTTCTATTTCCTCCACAATCACCCACCTGGGTCGAGACTCAGGGGTCGATGCCGAGGTCTGGACACAAGTATTGAAAAGCATCCGGTATGTAGGAGACGGGAGCCAAGTTTCTGCCCCTTTCTCTTGTTGCCGCAGCAGGAGAGTTAAGGTCCCACCCCTCTCCAAATGCTGAGAAGTCCCCGAGGAAAGAGCCTGAGGGGCCAGGTCAGGCTGGTGATGGCCACTGTAGTTTTATTTTCAACTAAAACTCCAGATGTCGACAAAGGTACTGACATCTGATCATTGTGCGTTTTATGTTATCTGACTCTTTGTGGATAGGGTATGGGTTCTTTGGAGGTGAGTGGCTACTCCATGCGCCAGCTGTGCAGAGGGAGGCCGCTGCTGAGACAGGAAAGCGAGACTGATGGTGCCGTGGGAGGGGTGGGCCGTTATTCCTCCCTCTGGGTATGGCCACCTGGGCTCCAGGGGCTGTGATAAACTCGCAGCTCTCTCATGGTCTGGGGTGAGCAGGCCTTGAGGACACAGCCGCACCCAGGGCAAGTGGCCGCCAGAGCCAGTGTCAGTGGTGCCTGAAGGGAGCTTTGACTCCTTACACACTCCGGCCACTCCACCCAAGTGGTCCTTTTACGGGTAGAAGAATCACTTATAAGGGTAGCCTGCAAACCTGTTAAATACTGGCCTGTATTTAGTGCAGTCTAGGTAAGTATATTTTCTTGGGTTCTAATTCTTTTGAAAAATGATATTTTATAACAGTATTAAAATATCGACCAGCCAGAACACCATGCTTGTGGGCCACGTGGACATGAGGGTAACACCCATTCCTGAGGGTCCAGGAGTGTTGGGGTGGGTGTGGTTGTGGCCCAGCACAGTGCCGGGCCCTCTGGGAAGCAGGCCTGCCTCTGTCCCCCACACGCTTTAGGATGGGCCAGAGGCTTCCCTCTCTGCTCCCACCTCTTATGTAGCACAGAGATCACAGGGCTTCTAATGTCTGGGGCTGTTGTGTGAATTAGACAGGATAACCTCCACTGCAGGCATCTGTGAACTTGCCAGGTGGCCCACGGTAGTTACACAGACAAAAGGGGACCTTCTATGGCTCTCCCTGACATCTACAGGGCCTGGGATAAGTGTACAAGTGGAGGCCCAACTAGCTTGTCACTGTAGTTAAGTTATCATGTAATATTTAAAATACGCTGTAGCTCCCCACTTTAACAAATCTGTGCCTTTATGACACTCTGGAAGGCCAAGTTTGAATTTAGAATTTTCTGAGACAGTGCTCCAAATTCTCTGCAGAATTGGACAGCCGGCCTCAGCCTTGACCTGATGACCTTCTTATCTTTGCCCTCGCAGCTCCACCGTGCACCGCGGTGCCTTGCATGGCTGTGGTACACGTCTCGCCCTGCGCTTCCTGGTAGTCCGCCCTACCTGAGACATCAGGGTACAATGCGCGCCGATGGAGAGGCCGCCCACAGGGAGGCCACAGGAGAGGAGCCCGGGCCTGGGATGCAAGCCAGCCACCTGGGCGCTGGGGTTCGGCACCCGGAGGGAGGCCTGGCACACAGAGGTAGATCTTCTCACACAAGGAAGACTCACTCTGTGGGGAACATGCGAGGGGAGAATCCAAGGGTGGCAGAGCCCCTGAATGAGGGTTGGTGGGAATGTAAGGAGGTACAGGCACTCTGTGGGACCCTGGGAAGCTGGGTCTCGCTACCTTTTTTTTTTTTTCTTCGCCGTTTTTAAGTTTTTGCAGGAAGACCTATTAGTCCTTGTAGAAAATATTTGCTTCCTTTTGAAAATGGAGTCTTATGACAAACTCTAAGTTATACATAAAATAGTCATAGAAACATAAAACAGTATACCTTCCCCAAATGCATTTTAAGGAATTTATATTGTAGTAACTAAATAGATTGAGTGTACAGACCAGGAGGTAAACTGTAAGCAAGGAGAAATTGAAACAAAATATGTTTGCTGGGGTGATTTTGATCAAGAGATCAAGAGGAAGAGCTAACAAAGCCACGAAATAGCCTCTATAAAAAAACACATTAAAAGGGCTTTTGTAAACACATTCTTCATAGCAATGAAAAAAAGAAGTCTGGCTCCTACGTTTTCCACTCCAGGGTCTGTGCTTACGTCACTGTTAGAGGGCAGTGCCACCAAGTCAAAATTGCTGATTAACTTTCCAATTCTGGGGCTGAGAATTATGAGCATTTTTCATTTCAAGTGTGACCAAGACCATGCATATAATTTGCTTCGAACTGTGACAGGAAGGTGGGTCACGACAGCCACGTGGGACATTGTGCTCTGGTTATTGGTCTTCGAGGCATCATTTGTTTGCATGTCAATCATTTATTACAGGGGGGTCTTATCATTAAGCCACCTGGGAACCAAAATCCCCAACCATGAGAAGGGGAGCTTCCAATTCTGTGGGTGGTTGTGGGGGGTCTCAGAAGTGTGTATATTGAGGAAGCTTGAGGGGGTCAGTGTTCGATGTGTTTCGTTGTTTAAGAACCATGGGTTTATTTTTTTCTCCTTATGAAGCCTACACTTATGACGTGTCTGCTGTGTATTCTGAATTGCCCTTGCCTGCTTTTGGCAGCCAGACCCTGCCAGGGTGTCTCAGATAGAGTGGCGGCAGCAGGTATAGGACCCGGTGGGCATAAAGCTCCTGGCTGAATTACAAAGAGGCAGGTCTTTCCCCGGTAGAGAAGATACCAAGCTGTTCTACTTTTGACCAAGTAGGGGGGGAGATGCAGCTTCATAAAATGGTAAGGATCCAGCAGCTAAAATGCTAGCAAGTCTTTAATTAAACTTCTGTGGGCGACTGTATCTGGAAGCCCCAGACACAAGACGTGCAGCTCTTTTCCATGGCCTCCGACAGGTGCCACCCACTTTCCAGATCTTTCTTAGGCTATGGGGAGAGAGGCAGGACCCCCCCGACAGGTCCAGGCAGAGTTCAACTGTCTTGGGAAGGAGGGGCTGGGTTCTGTGAAACTGCCATCAGTGGTCCAGGAGGCCCAGGCTCATGGGACTGACCAGGAAAATAAGGAATGTCTCCCAGGCCTGCCACCAGGCTAACACCAAATAACAAGTCAAAGTATGGAGAGAGACCCTCTCCGTGACATAGCCACGCAGGGACATGAAGGCTGAGGAAGGAGCGGGGACACTGAGAAAACCCTCTGGCATATATTTGCACAGCGAAACAGTGTTCTACAATTAAAAAGGAATGAAAGTACAGATACACGCTACAGTGTGGATGAGTCCCGCAAACAGTGTGCTCAGTGAAAGAAGCTAGATGGAAAGGCCACACAGCACGCGATTCCATTAATGTGAAGGACAGAAAGTGGGTTGTCAGGTCTGGAGAGGATGAGGAGTGGGAGGTGACGGCTAAGAGAAGTGGGGTTCCTTCTTGGGATGATGAAAATGTTCTAAAATAGATTGTGGGAATGGATACCCAGCTCTGTGAATATGCTAAAAACCTGTGAATTGAACCCTCTTAATAAGTGAATTGTATGTTAGGTGAATTATAGCTGAATAAAGCTCTTTAAAAAACCCTTCTGGAGGGATCTGAAGCTGTGGTGCCTTGAGGGTAACTATAGCAACAATAAAACCCAAACCAGTTCAACCACCGACTAGATCAACAAACTCTTACACTAATGTCCTGATGGGAGATGAGGCATGCCCATTGCAGGCACAAGTATTATTTCACTCAGTCTCTACAAAAATTATACAAAAAGTCAAGGGAACCCCCAGCCCATTTTAAGAGATAAAGCAATCAGCAGAGCCAGACCCAGGCACTGGAACCATTAGATAAGGGCTTTAAAATAACTATGTTTAATATATTAAAGATCTAGTGGAAAAGATGGACAACATACAGGAACAGATGGGGGATTTCATCCAAGGGAGAAACTAAGAAAAGCACAGAATGAATTCTAGGAAGAGGGCTGTGGCAGTACTGTGAGGAGAAGGTTCGGACAATACTGCAGGAAGCAGTAGGGGGCTCAACCCATTGCAGGAGCATTCGTAATTAGGAAGGGTGTCAGTAATTACTTTGAGTTACCGGCATGATAATTATATGAGAAGTAAGGCATAAACCACAGAAGTATATTTTAAAATAGAATTACGAGATTACAATTCAGGCGTGCTAGCAGCTGCCTAGTCAGCCTGGGGGCACTGTGCTCTGGCACACAGCCCTTCTCCCAGGTGTCGTCGAGCCAAGCATCTGGGCAGGACCAGCCTTCTCAGCGGGCAGAAAGGGGCGCTGTGGCTGAGGCAGGAGAGTAAGAAGCTAGGAAACTTCCTTAGCAAGTAGAACAGAGAAACAGACAGCTGATTCAAACTGGCCTCATCCAGCACCCTGACTCACCTGCCCGCTCTCTTGCACAACTACTCCCTTAAGCATTAAGTCCTCAGGACAGTGAGGTTCTGATCAGCATCAAATAATCTTAGGAACAAAGCCTTGGGTCTGATGACCACAGAGACAGAGTTTTGGTCAAACTAGAGATAAAATCTGGTCCTCAGTTGTGCTTCAGCTCCAGACCCAGGAAAGCAGCAAAACCAGGTGAAGTGATGCCATGGCTGACATCAGGACCAGATGCAATGACCAATGACCTGCTACTCTAGCACCAACCAACCAGTAAAGACTATGGCCCTGATCCTATAAATTCTTTTCAACAAATCAGCATATTATAGGACACACCTAGAAAACTGATGAATATTCCATTGAGATCCTCTCCTGAGATGACCCTAAAATTCATGCCTTTAGAAAACAAATAAAAACCCTTAAGACAAAGGACCCGGTGCTTGCGCCCTCTCTCTCTCTCTCTCTCTCTCTCTCTCTCTCTCTCAAGCACACCTGAGCCTTCTCTCTCCTAAGCTCTAAGCATCTCCACAAAGACTTGCAACCAGGGGAGCAGTTGGCAGCAGCAGCTCATCCCAGACTAACCCCGTGAACCTGTCTCCAAGGACCCTTATTTTTGCTTCCGTAACTTGTTCCTGAGTCTATGCAACCCAGCTGGCTTACTTCTTCTGCCATCTTTCTAAAAGGCCAAAACAGCTCCCTGAGCACCCTGTATGATTCTTCTTTTCTAGTATGCTTTAATTTTGCATGCTAGATAAACTTCCTCTTGCGCTAGAGTTCTTGGCTCTGAATTCTTTCTTTGCCAAAGTTGAGAACTGAGAACCAACATTGCAGGTAACATAGCTATTGAATAGCTCCCAATGAGCTCCCTCATTCTGAACTGTCCTGCTGCTGCAGTGCCATGGTGTCCTGAACTCTGTTGTCAGAGACACATTTCTGTGGGTTAAGAGAACTGATGGAAAGGGGAACCCTTCTCTCTGCTCAAGTATTCATGCCAGGCGACACAGAGAATGCTCTGAGAATGAGTGAAAAAAAATTCTTTAACTTGATGGGGCTGAGGCTGTAAGACCTGGGAAGGTGGAAAGCATGGCTAGATGCAGAAGGTTTGAAAAAGAGAAGAAAGAGAAAGAACAGAAGAAAAGACAGTGCTCTTCTAAGAAAATCGCCTTCATTGGTGACTTTCAAACTTTTTTTGACTTGACTCACTGTTACAAATATATTCGTAATTCAGTACATGCCCACACAAAACTGGAATCAAAGTTTCACAAAACAATCTTACCCTTACTATGCACTCTGTTCATATGCTGATATTTTCTCTTTGAGTCTACCCCATTCTTTAGTGCTGTCACAGCCTCTGGAGTTGACTCCTGGCAGCTTTATTCAAGCAGCATATAGATGCTGTAAAAGAAATTGGATTTTGAGGGAGAGGGAAAGAGGGTGTGTTCAGGCTGGGCCCCCCCCCACCTTCCCCACCCTCCAGATCCCCAGAAAACCACCCTCTCAGGCTTCTCTTGGCACTCCCAGCTGGGAGCAAGAAGCACCTGGCTGGCAAGGAAGTTCCCTTGTTTATGGAGGCTGCCCCGACCGGCCCACAGATCGTAAGGTTTTCAGTCACTCCCACTTTTATTTATTTATTTA